>JANAVB010033818.1:4577574-4675074 GCA_029216955.1 Iris pallida
CTACGGCCAAGATCGAAGTCGAAGATGGACTTGGATATGGGTTGTAAGGGTTGGTAATGATTAGAAATAGTCGCCTAGACCTAGTCTTGATCCCGGTTGACCACGGTTGACTTTTTAGACCAAAAGTCAACTATGGGTCAACACTTTATCCAATTTAGTCCCAAATTCCTTTAAGCTTGGACAGTTGACCAAAAGTCAACTATTAGTCACCATTGACCTAAGATTGACCTAGGGTTGACCTAGAGTTGACCAGTTGACCAAAAGTCAGCTGTAAGTCAACCGTTGACTTAAATCGACCTAGATTAATTCCGTTTGACTTGCATTGACCCAGTTTGACCTAGCTAGGCCTAATATGACTTAGATTGACCCTGTACAA
This sequence comes from Iris pallida, assembly GCA_029216955.1. NCBI lineage: Eukaryota > Viridiplantae > Streptophyta > Magnoliopsida > Asparagales > Iridaceae > Iris > Iris pallida. Next base: position 4,577,951 of record JANAVB010033818.1, read on the forward strand.
TCTAGTTTGACCTTGTTTGACCTAGATTGACTTAGTTTGACATGTCTTGACCTATTTTGACTCAGTATGACTTAATTTCACTTCCAAACCATTATATTGATACAGTATTCCATCTATAGGTCCTCGAGGCACTGTTCTTGGACTCAGTCGACTTATCCATCACAGTACAGGCAAGTACATTCTCTGATAATATTTCTGTTTTATGATATCGTCTTTGTTTCTAGTATTTAGTGCAGATTATCCTTGTTCTCTTGACACATTGTTCACACGGATTGATATTTGTCTGGATCCCGTCATAAGATGTTATTCCTCTTATATATGGTATACACTGGGCAAGTCTTCATTGTTTATTTTTATTGTATAGATACGATTCCTGCGTAGGCTCGTGACCTCATCAGAGAATACGTATCATGACGTGTCATGACTGGATCCACTATATTGGTCAGGGATGGGGGTGTTAGCGTAGATATGTGATCAATACCCCACAGTATTATATTATATCATCATTGTATAGTGTTAATCATACACTCACGTACGATTAGCCAGGCCAAACATTGTATCAAGTTCTAAGCCGATCACATGTTGAAACTAATACTAAACTCACATAGATATGGTTCCAGATTTTTGTACATGATTTATACTATTTTTTATGTTCTTACATTCAGATTACAGTCTTGACATGCCTTACCATGATTCATGTATACATTATTTGCTTCGTAGATTCTCTCTATTTATTGCTATATTTTCAATATCGTCTAACTAGAACTGTTATTGAGATTTGTGCTCGTTCTATCCTGACTGGATATGTTGACAAAATTTTATAGATTGTGGCGAGGAGGATTGTCCTACCTACTACGGTCCGGTTGACGTAGTGGGCGTAGACTTGGAGACCTTGGTTCAGCAGGGCTTAGCTCCGTCCGACGAGCCTCTAGCTTAGTTTAGTTAGACTAGACATTTTGGACTGGACCTTGTCTCCGGCTTGCTACTTATGTTATTATATTATATCTTGGATTGTATTAGAGACTGGGACTTAGACTTGTATATTAATTGTGTTTGGACTCGACAGGTTATATTTTATAGTCTTGTTGTCTTATCTTTCAGTCTTTGCTTATCTTAGAATTGTGATTGAGTATTCATATATTATCATTGCTTGTCCTCCGTTCGGAGATGACCATATTCTCGATAGGTTTTGATATTATATATAAACTGTTGTTAGAGTAGAAAACCTACAGCGTTCCACGCCGTTTTTACTGTGAGGGCTGGGCGTTGTTACGTACACGTGCCCTTATAGCGGGTGCGGGTCGTGACATATCCGATGCTCCCTGAGGGGATAACATCTCAAGAAAGGATCCATATAGTACTAATCCGTGTTACCAACGTGACAGCATCAAGTAAAGTAATCTAAAGCAGAAAAATAATTCTAACAGGATATAAAATGATCAAAGAATGTACTCGCCTGCTATCTGAGTGTCTGGATGAAATGTACTGTCCGAGGAGAGGTGTCTGGCTCCTAATCAGAACAGCACAAGTCACAACAAGTCTAAAATGATAACAAGATACAATTCAATGCATTCTAAATAAATCTAGGTCAATCTAGGCCAAAGTCAACTCTTGGTCAACTCTGGTCAACCCTAGAAGTCAAACTAGGTAACTATGGTCAAACTAGGTCTAACAAGTCTAAATTAGGTCAAACAAGTTATTCTAGGTCTAAACAAGCCCACAAGACCATACAAGCCTAAACCAAGCCTATCAAGTCTATACTAGTCTAATCAAGGCTAAACTAGCCTATACTAGTCTATCTAGGCTATACTAGGTCCTATCAATACAATGTTAAACCTACATCACAACCAACCTATGTTCTATGCATCTAGGCCTACACTTGGAATCCACACTTGGCTATATGCCAAACACATATAATATATATATACATTATTATACATATAGGCATCATCACATATATATGTATATAGGCTACCTACATTATATATATATTAACCATATATATACATTACATATATGCATAGAGAGAGAGGTAGGAAGACTAACAAGTGTGTGTGTGAGTAGGTGCACAGAACAATGAGTGTGTGGAGAGCATGAGTGAAATGGAGTGTCAAAATAGTGAAGGGTAAACAGTGTTCAGTTATATGTAGGTGTGTGTGAATATACATGTGTGACAGATGTTAGCTATGTAAATATATATATATATATATATATATATATATATATATATATATATATATATATATATATATATATATACATTCATGTGTATATAGAGAGAGGGAAAGGCAATGTGTGTGTACAATGTGTTAACAGTTAAGAGTGTGTGTGTGTATACAAGTGAGTGAATGCCAATAGGAATAGTGGCCTGGCAATGTATAACCTGGGAATAGGAAAATGAATGGAAAATCAGTGAGTAGTAAACCCAGTCTCATATGACAGTTCTCAGGAATTAATCTCAGGTTTGAGAGTTCAACCAATGACAATTCTACATATACCAATTTCGAAATCAAAATTCAACCAATTCACCCCAAAATTGACATACAAGTAGAGAACATATAGGAGAACTATTTTAGAATGTAAACATGCAATTAGGAGTATTACATTGGATTAAAATAGATGCCAAATCTCGTTTTAGAAACTGGAATTAACTGATATAGGGACTGATACTTAGGTTTCAAAAAATTCCAGGTAAATGAGAAATTGTGTATGAAAACGAACTAAAGTGTCAAAATATTGGTTGGTAAACAAGGAGTGGGGTGTGAACATGTCATTCAGTGTCAATGTGTCCTACCACGAGGACACAGACATGTCCAAATGAAGGAAACCCAATCAGCACAACACAGACACACACTAAATAACACAGTGTCGTACACGTGTTCCAGAGAGTCTAGGACACGACACGACACGAATCAAGTCTCGTTCTCATGTCCTAATATTCGCCACGTGTAGGGCTACAACCCTAGGGCCCTGAATCGAGTCCACCTCGTGTCCACAGTGGACACGAGAGCCGTGTCAGTGAGCTCTGAACGTGTGGTGCATGCCAGTACAAAACCAGTGCACACCTAAATGCGTGTCCGACATGACACCATATGACTTGGCACTTGGAGGGTGTCATGTCAGTCACGTGTCCGTGCTATATGCCAAGTATCGTGTCCGCCGGTGACACAGACATGCCACACTGAGCCACGAGTAGCAGGACAAAACTGTGCGGCTGGAACGTACGTGTTCGTGTGTCCAAACCGATACGATACGACACGAATATCAACTCAGTCAACCAGATTTCGATAAGCAACCACAAAACCTAATTTCCTATTCAAAAGTTTTCCTAAAATCAGATCGAAATCCCCTTTGGGGCATTTCATCGAACACCTAGGTATCCAGTCGGATACGTGTCCGATACGGACACGAAATGAATCCACCTTGACACGAAACCAAGTCCTACAGTTAGGGGACTCCTAGGGATTTCCAAATATGCAAAGAAATCAGGGAAACTATAGGTTTAGGGATCATTTACCTATTGATGAGCTTTTCAAGAAAAACCTCTTTCTAGAACTTTTTTCTTTGATAGCAAACTCCTCCAAATTGCTCTCCCACTGAAATTTCCTTCCATGGACAGAAAGTATAGATGAATTAGAACCTAATGTAACTTGTTTGGATTAAAAAGGAATTAAAATGGATTTTCTAGGAATTATTGAAGTTGGGGATTTATCTCCTTTTCCAAATGTGAACTTTCTAAAGGAGGCTAACCTAATGAAAGAGACTACTTATGGGGGGGAATCCCTAGGTGGGTTGGCCGGCCATAGGTAGTTATGGTTAGGGTTTCATAGTGTTGGGCTTTGGGCTCCTATGGGCCAAGTTAGTTAATCATGACTTGTAAAGTCATAAGCCATGGATTAATTCCAAAGTCACAACCATGCACCTATTCTAACTTGAATCTAAAAGACCAAACATAAGTTAAATTAAGTTAGGCTAGGGTCACAAGATCTACCCAAGTCACTATAACTAGGGTTAGCTTCTAGGGTAGGCTCCAAAGTCAACACTAGTCAAAGTCTAGAATATCACTCAAATAATTTATACTAAAAATCACATAAATTCTAATAAATCTCAATAATTCACAATAATTCCAAATAAATCCCAAAAATTCAAAATAACTAAAATACCCTCATACTAGAAATATTATAGTGACAGATGGTCCGATCACCGCAAGTAGCTAGCCCCAATGAGCGTCCACCGAATACCTGTTGCCACTACCTGGCACAGCTATACCTGTTTCCTCCTAGGCCGGATCGGTCCTGAGGCCCCAGGTTGTCGATCCGAGGAAACCCTTTCTTCCTTCTACAAGTTGTCCTTGACCATGCAAGACTCGATACAAACTGACGTCTCACACAGTCATTCCTCTTCCAATGTTACCATCTCTATCAAAACCAAATTCAAGACTTCTATCCTTGAGATCCCTTGACGACCCACGGTCGCGAGCATTCTTTCCTTGAGACCCCTCGACGACCCACGGTCGCGAGCATTCTTTCCTTACCTAACATTTGATTCAACTCATGAACGCCTATTTGATAGTCCTTTCTCAAAACTCACTTTGAATCAATTGTAGTCCTTGCCTTAAACACTAAGTCCGTACGTCGTGCCTTAAGCCAATCGTGCTCTACGCGACACTCCTGTCCAAGTCGACGAGCCTTGAGATCGTGGGACTACTTAACTTTGATAAATCGCGAAAGAGCGGGACGGTACTTGTAATGTCTTAGGTCGACCGGCATAACTCTGCCTAATCTAACTTCGTAACAACTTAACGAGCAAAGGCTGCGTCAAGCTTTGTCTTAACTTATCGTGCCGTGTACGCTTCCAACTTGAACGACCAAGTCACTCGGGTGCCTAGACTTAGGTCACAAGCCGCTCAGCACAACTTAACTCATGGGCAAGCCAAGGCTATGCCAAGCCTTGGACGACGGGACCATGCATGCTTTATGAAGCATTCATGCGGGCGATGCCTATGACTTATGCTACGATCATAACTTCATCTACTCAACCAACTTTCCTTCTCCCAAGCCACGGGACGAAGGATCGAGTGTCATTTTCAAAGCACGCCGTGCCCCAACTCTAAGCCGACCGTTGGACCTTTCCATATTCTAACTCAATTCGACCCGTCGGGATTATTCCCTTTAGCTATGTGAATTCGTCTCTTTTATTATCAAGCCTACTTGTGCAAGTTGAAAACATACGATTTATTATGTGAAGGCTAGACGAGGCAGGTTCACCGAAACTACCCCACCTGAGCGTACGATCGCCTCGACCGAACGATGTCTTCAAGCAGCCGTTGCAAGGCTAAGTCCGAACGTGTCGGCGTTTCGATTCCTCCGATTGACTGAGCGGGATGGGGCACTACACATACCATCGCCACCCCCACAGGCCGAGCCCCCTCATTCTTCATCTTCTCCTCCTCTGTCTTGCCATTGCTGCTGTTGTGCTGCCGCGCGTTCCTGTGTGCCGCCGCGCGCAAGGCCGGCCGTCGACCTCCCCCACCGGCCGGCGAGTCTCAAGGAGGCCGGGACCTCCCCCTCGCTGTCGGAGCCCCCCACAGCAGTCCATGTGCTGCTGTTTACTGCAGCTGCTACGCAAGCGCTGTCGCGCGCTTCCTGCGCCGCCGCACGCGAGGCCGGGCACCGTCGGACCACCCCCCTAGGCCGACGACCCCCCCAAGCAGCGAAGCACTCCTTCCCGAGCGCTTCCCGACGTTCTGAAGTCGTAGGCGCACGTTCCCGACGTGTGATGGTTTTTCGACGTTTTGTGTCGACGGGACGTATCTCCGTCACGTTGTCGAAACCCCGGTGCGCCGCTCTCCGCTGTCGTAGCACTCCCACGACAAAGATAATCGTTTTTTTTCGCCTCCTCGTGTCCGTTTCCTTATATGTGTATCCTTGGGTGCCATGGGTGCTTAGATATGAACTTGGTTGAGAACATGGATCAATGCATATATATATATATATAACTTGTATGTTCACATTCACATATATGTACATCCCTTACTCTTGTAACAGTGGGTGGTTATGCATGTAGCAGTAGGTTGTGTATGAATGTTCTTATGGATAATTTTGGGTATATATATTTCTTTCTTATGCATAATTTGCTTATATACATTCATGTATATATACTCGTATAAAGCTCGTATGATTATCCCCAAGCATATACTTATATATATATATATATATATGGTTTTTGTATAAAACTTGTATGCACTCTTGTATAAATAATTCCCTATATAAATGTTTTAGTATATATGTGCATATACGTTTTCCGTATATACATTGGTATGTTTTCGTATAATATATAAATGTTTCGTGTATATATATATATATATATATATATATATATATATATATATATATATATATATATATATATATATATATATATATATATATATGTTTTTGCATATGGTTATGTATAAACATTTCTATATATATATTTCTCATATATAATTTCCTATATATATTTTTCCTTATATAATACTTGTATATATATACTCCTATATATATAATTTCTTATATACGTTTTTGTATATAATTCTTGTATATATAAATCCCCTTTACATGGATATACTTATATATATATATATATATATATATATATATATATATATATATATATATATATATATATATATATATATATATTTATATATATATATATATATATATATATATATATATATATATATATATATATATATATATATATATATATATATGTATGTATGTATAAATATAAATATATATATATATATAGGAGTATATATGTATATATATATGTATAAATATAAATATATATATATATATATATAGGAGTATATATGTATATATATATATATATATATATATATATATATATATATATATATATATATATATATATATATATATATATATATATATATATATATATTCCCGTAAATACGTATATATTTCCGTATATACATATATATTTTCGTATATACATCACTACACCATAATAGGCGATTACCCACGGTTATTACCGTGATAATTATTTTTTGTCACGGTAATAACCGTTACTAGTGAGGCGTGGTTAATATTTAGTCACGGTAATAACCGTGACAATATTTGATTTGGTAACGGTTATAACCGTGACAAATATTTGTTTTGGTCACGGTTATAACCGTGACAAATATTTGTTTTGGTAACGGTTATAACCGTGAGAGAAGTTCATTTATGTGACGGTTATAACCGTGACCAATATTCCATTTGACACAGTTATTAATGTGACAGTTAGTTTGTTTTGTCACAATTTTTACTGTGACTACATTAATTTTTTCGTTACTATTCTCCACTAATTGTCACAGTTATAACCATTACAATTGGACTATTTAAATTTTTAAAAAAAAAAACTACATTCAACTGGTAACTAAACAATAAACAACACATATCCAATTTCATAATATTTCACTTTCATAATAATTCAACTATTCCAAACCAATAAGTAAACCACGAAATTTTCAATAACAATTCCGAGCAAGTAACTAAACCACATAATTTGTAATAACAATTCAACCATTCCAAACTAGAAACAAAACCACATAATTTCGAATAACAATTCAACCATTCAAATTAGTAATTAAACCACATAATATTTGATTAATAAGCAACTAAACCACATGATGTTCAATAGCATCCATACATTAATATTTTAATAAGGAAACATTCCATTGTTGGTTTCAATGACAACAAAATAAGGCTCTAGATGCATGAAGCAAACCACAAAACATTTCAAACTTGTGTTTTTGGATAATCAAGACGAGGCTCTCTTGAGGAAGAATGAAAGTGCTTGCATCCATGCTAAAACTGTACATATTCCTGCATGTAAGAGTAAAAGAAGTATCAAATAAAAGCATACAAACTAGTAAAAGAAGTTTAAGGAAAAACAGTTGCTTAATAGAATTTTATAACCTGAAGTACTCCTGAAAGTAACAATGAAAAACAAACAAAATAATATAAAATGCAACCCTGACATGAAGACCAAAAAAATCTGAATCTAAAAAAAATTCATTAGAGTATATCCATAGTGCTTGCTCAAAATGTTGTAACATTATCTAACTCAAGCAGTACCCATCCCACAGTTCTCTAAAAAATGCCATACTCCAAATCAAAGTGAGAAATGTGCATGAATGAAGAGTATATATAACGTATTCAAGCAGTACCCATCCCACAGTTCTCTAAAAAATGCCATACACCAAATCCGTATCATGTTTGTATCCGAATCCGTTTTCTTGTCTATGCAACCTAGCTACTAATAGAAGCTAGGAGGTGTCATCTTTAGAAGAGATTGGTCATGGATGTTTTGCAAGAAGATGTGCAACAAAGTATTAGAACAGCAAATCTTCCATGAAGATGTTTCCGGCTGAGGAGTTTTTTGATGAAGATCCAGTGATAGAATTGGATGATGGTGAATCTTCAAGCAGTTCAGCTTCATCGAGTAGATCTAAAGACTACTGTAAGGTCAATCTAAAGGAAGTAATTATACTCCTCTCTCTTTTGATAGCCCAGTGAAGATCATTGGTTTTCTTTCGTTATTTATCTGGGTTTAGGTTTTCTGTACTGTATAACTACTTGTATTTGGTGTGCTATGATAATCAGGCTAGTATCTGACCCTCCTCTGGACTATTAAGCATCACCAAATTAGAAAATCCTGGAGCTAAGATGATGTATTACAGTTCAGCAGGCTTGTGTTGTGCATTAGAAGTTACACTAGCTCATGGTACGTAACCAAATTGACTTAACCAAATTGACTTAACTGGTTAGTGAAGAACTATTGTGAAACTCGGTATTTGCTTTTGGTACATAACCAAATTGACTTAACTGGTTAGTGAAGAACTAAAATTGAATGTCATATTATTATGTTTCTTAAGAACTTAATCTCGATCTGTGACAAAACTACAAAACATGATAGGTACAATTTGATATACTAAGCATAGTAAAATGGTCCTATTTGTCGACGTGTTAAGTACCTGTGGTTTCTAACTTCCACGGCAGGAGATGGGGAATGCAATATAACAACAATCCAGTTGAGATTTTCACGTATCATTTTTGCTGCATCAGCTGCTATATGGAAAGCATTATCACCATCATCATCCTAAGTCAGAGGGGAAAAAAGAACATAATCAGTGAAGACAGTAAAAAAATGTTTGATAAAACCCATTATTTTCCTTCAAAGATACTTTTACATTCTATTATGTTCAAACTAGTGTTTCAAACATACAAAGAGTGCAGAAAGTTTTGATCTGATTAAATTTTCAAAATATATATGAAGAAACTATTATCCTCTAAGGCTGTGTTTGATTGGGCTTTTTTTTCCATGGAAAATATTTCCATCACAAAATTTCCACCAATTGTAGTGTTTGATAGCTTATATTTTCCACGGAATTATTTTTCAAAAAACTATTATTTTCCATATTTTCTTCTAAAATGGTGGAAAATGAAACTTGCCCAACCCGTGGGAAAATATCATTTTCCATGGAAAATAACTATTTTTCGTGGAAAATAATGACAATCAAACACCCAAATTAAGTTTTCTATAGAATTTTTTTTAAATTCCATGGAATTTTTTTCCTAGAAAAATAATTCCATGGACTTAATTTATTTTCCACATATTTCCACCTTGCAATCAAACACACCCTAAAATAATTTGATTTCCTCTTTGTTATAGCCTGAGTGGGCCATGGTATCTTTGGTTTGTTTGTAATAATCTAATAGCCCTTGTGGTTGAACTTGAATTTGAATATGAATTAGTAACAAACTAATAATGGCTTAGCCGGTATTTAGTGCAGGTGTTCCTGGCTAAGTACTTACCAGCTTTCTCATAGAAAATGACAGCATGAAGAAATAAGTGAGGTAAAAGAATGCTGAATCTAACTAAATGGTTGATTAATCCAAATAAATCTTACAACGTTCACTGGAAGATCTAAGTATCCAAATTATATAATGCATCGGCTGAATTCCCCTATTATGTATGACATTCAGCATGAACTGTGATAAATGCAGAAGAATATGCCCCCATGAAATGCTTGCAACCACACCATTTTTCTTTTAGCAGCATGCACCATCATCATCATCCAAGCATTCTCCCATCAGAATGTTGTCGGATATGGAATCTCCATAAGGATTTGACGAAGTTTTTTGACCAGCTCCGCACCTGACAGCAATTCTCTATGTCGGTGTCAAACACCTAGCCAAGGTATCTATGAGCATGAGGGTCATGCCATAAAACCTAGGGTGCCAGCTGATAGATAGGAGACCTACATTTCGGATATGCAGTTTAAACTAACCAACAAGTACCCTCCATGTTTCCCTAGACTATAAAGAGTCTAAACGAAGAGGTAAGATGATACAATTTACTATATGGGAATACATCCATCTCTATGACACAGTAAGCCAAAGAGAAAAGGAATGACAGTCCCACTTTAGCAGCATACAACAGCAACAATGCCTTTACCCTAAACTTTTGGGGTCAGTTGTTTGAATCCTCTTCTTCCATTCAACTCTGCTAAGGGGGACATGCTCTACGTAATGCTAACAAAAACCATGTCCTTCTTTAAAACTTTAAATCATGTTCGTCTAGGACTACCTAGATCGTAGCGGCTCATTAAATACTGTATTATCTGTATTGCTCCTTTCAAACTTCCATTTTAGCAACATGCATCACATATATTAATTATTCACCCATTATAAATAATACTCTACATGGTATAAAGTCCAGATGGACACAAGGCAACCACTAGATATCAGTCATTTCTACCTTATACTAGATATTAAGCCTATCTAGCATTGACATACAGTTTACAGTACTATGTATTGACAAAGAGGAATATGCTACATGAACACAATGCAGTTCACTGACTGAAGCCCTTAACCAAGGATCAGTTCCATAAGTTCCATTTCATGTGAGTCGAATAAACAAAAAAAAAAAACTACATCCAAAAAAAGAATACAACAAGAACAAAGCATTTATCACGATAATTTGGGGTCGGTTGTTTGAATCATTTACCCAAACATAAATGGGGGAGCAAAATCGACTATTTTCTCCCAGAAAACAATCCAGTAATTTCTGTCGCAACCAAACTAGGACAAAATTTAATAAGAAGATGGGAGAGCAAAAGGAATCCTAAAACAACAAAATGCAAAGAGAAAACACAAGTCTTACCACCACAAAACCATTAAGGGAAATGAATAAGCTATAAGCAAATAGCAACTGGCCCTACAATTGCACCCGAAAAAAGATACAAGAAATTTCATAGGATTCGATTATGAAAAATCATACGATGTTGCATCTAAATTTATCCCTTGATACGCAATCGAAAGAAGAAGAAAACAAATCTAAGATGGAGTAGCTAATACAAAATTTAGATCACTCATCCATAACATAGAACAAACGGATAATAGGACATCATGAGAAGCCTCTAATAAGAAAAACATTTTTGTTGCGAGATTATCAAGATGTACCAATTTTTTTATATGTTTATGAACATCAAACCACTAAGACTGTCCAAGATCACATATATGCAGGTAGAATATACCAATTGGTGAAAGGAAACTTAAGGAAAAAAAAGAAGAAGCTAATCATAGAAAAACATATCGTAAAAAGACTGGTAGTAATACTTTGCATTGCAGGAAAATAACAGACTTCACACTTCTTATCAAGGAGTACTTAGTTGCTTCTATGGGTCGATGACATAGATAAAGTGTATTGCACTCCAATCTGAATACTCAATTTAAATTAATTAATTTTTATTTCCTTTTTATTTTTTCCTTGTTTTAGGAAATTGGAATGGCAATCATTTGAGGCAATCTTAAGTAAGCAATGATCATATGTGACAAGTCAGAACCTTTACCAAATTGACCTAAGTGTGATTATCTCGATGTTCCAAGTAGCCTGAACCTTTACCAAATTGCTTAATTGGCAGGCCTGATCCTGCAATTGCTTAAGTGCCAGGTTTTGGTTGGACCTTTACCCAATTTATATCCCTAAATACACTTTTGATGAAATGGCCAAATGATATGAAAATCCAAGTTCTTTGTATAAATGAAGTCATATATTCAATAGGCTTCAACAAGAGATCTACATACTTTTTGCAAACAAATCATATCATTCAATAGAATGATAATTAACAAATTCCATATAAGAATATGAACCATGTTATGGCAACAACTATTTTCAATTTTTGGATACTAGATTAAAGCCTCATAGCCTTATAGGATGCAACTGCCACCATATCCGCAGTAAGGAGCCAGCTTAACTCAGTTGGGACTGCACCTAGATCAAAGCACCCATGTTATCCTTTAATTAAGTCAGGAAGCGTATAACAGTCTGCAGTCTCTATTCGCTTGCTGGAAACTCTTCTTAAAATTCTCTCAAACGCTATCTGGATATTCATTGCTGAAATTTTAGATCAATTCCTTACTCTTGTATGTTAGTTGATAGAACCTGAAATATTGTATCAGATTTCCATGTCGCTTGAAGTACATGGCATTTTTTTTGTAAATCCAAAAAATATCAATTTTAGGTTAAACGACATGACCAGTCTTCGATCATCATTGCTTAGCACAATAGCGTCAATTAAGTAAAGTTTAGTTAGTAATTACATGCTGTCCTATTAGGTTAGGGTTCATTTTAGTGCATCTGTGTGTTTGCCTTCAAGAAACATTGCATTAAGAGGCCTTTTCAACGTGTCCTGCATCACCCCACTTGATGGAACTATTGTAAAAATTAGAATTAGTGGTCTAAATCTAATTCAAGCAAAAAAGTGCCAAATAAGAGAACTAGAATAGGACACTTACACAAAGAATTCCCCATCCAGTTGGTACAAATGCTAAAATACAAGCAAATCCGTCAGGCATGTCATGTTGGTTCATATACATTCTGGTCCAACCTTCTCATACGGAGACCGACAGCTAGTTAATTAACTTTAAAATAACAAACTGACCAACTAGCTAAGTAATAAAAATAACACACGGACCAACTAGGTAAGCAATAAAAATAACAAACAGACTAACAACTGGATTGCTTGAGAAAGCATATGCATCATGAAATGACTTCCACTTTCGATTATATACAAATGGACTAACATCTAGATTAAACAATTGATTTTATAACCTGCAATTATATGTGATTGTCAAAATAAACAAGGCTAAATCATAATATAACTAGATTGAACTTTAGTAAAATTCCTTGGGTCTATTCACCGTTAGAGCTTTCAACAATATCAGAAAAAGAAAAGGGAAACAACTAAGTTCATATATTTAATTATAAAAAGAAGAAATGAATAAAAATCGTATGTAAGCATCCTATGCAAAGCTAGATAAGGTATGGATGAATTATATGTAATAATTAAGCAACAAATTTAAGGACCAACCTGTTGAGGATGCAACCTAATGCACATGGCATAAGAACATCACATTCATGCACAAGTCAGTCATTTGCATCCAGTGTTCTAAATGGCGCCCGCCTAGGCCGCCTAGGCGGCACCTAGGCGGTAGGCGGTCCCTCTCCGCACCGCTTTTTTGTACGCGGTGGAGTAGGCGGCCAACGGAGGTTGGCGGCATAGGCGGAGGTCATGCAGCGTAGGCGGGCGCCTAGGCGGAGAAATACTTTACAAAATATTTTGGCCAAAATATAAAATAGACGTGCATATCTAAAATAAAAATAGAATAAAAGTGCATGGAGTGGAACTACACTGAACCTGACTTTCATAAACTGAACATAAATGGCTATGCCATCATGTTCCTCCTGTAAAAATTACAAAAAGCTAATAATACAAACTGATGTCATTTTGTAAACAGTAAACACAGCACAAATGGCAGCAGATAAGTCTTTATTTTTCACTAGGAGTAGGAACTAGGAAGCTTACATATCCAAATTAAATGCCCATGTTGTAATGCTGCACATGGGGGAGTCATCAGAAGTTCCATGTTAGACATACTGCAGGTGTGAACTAAAGAACCAAAAGAGCTTGCTATACTCATAACTGCACTCTCTTTCTGTAATAACTTCTGCCAGATTATCCAGTTCCAGGAGAAATAAATTTCTACACTTGTCCAATGCAACTGTGACATTAGGATACTGCAGACTACAACGGTAAATTCAATGCTCATCCATAAGCTCAACTGAATGTTCTAATAAACTCAACTGAAAATTTACATAAAATTTTAAAGAGAAAAAGAGTTGCATCATATTACCTATTATGTGAATTTTCAAGGCAAAATCATCAAGTAATCTGACATGAGTGACATATATACATAAAATTCACTACCTAAACTCTATAGTGAACTTCCTCCGCAAAAGAATCAATGGTCAAAGAACATAACATAATCAAGCCTAACATTTGCACATCTACCCATGAGAATCCAGATTCGTGAAGAACGTGAACGAGAAAGAGAAAAACAATCTAAAGATCCATCCTAAACCACTCAACATGAACTGGCCATTGGAAGCAGAGATAGCGAGAGAGTGATGATAGAAGAAGGGTCATTGACATTCAAAAACAATAATAGGTTCTTTGTACCTGAAGCGTCTTTCTTCTTTGCCATCATTACAGTCTTCCAATGTGTCGCTTGAAAAGCAATAGTTACTCTGAAGAAAAAAATGCAATAACTAAGATGGCCAGTCAAACAGTTCAATTGAAAAAATAGTACAAATATATTAAATACAATATATACCTCGACTATGATCATGGCTTGCAATGTGATTGAGTGAAATACCTCAACTATTCAACTTTGCACCGAGCGGAGGAACAAGGTAAATTTAGTATACAAGCATTTTGCTCATCACTTCAACTTTGTTAATCACAGAAAAAAGTAAAACTATATAAAGACAAAAGGACAGATAGCCTCTTCGATCCTATTATGTTGTATCAGGACCATTGCTTCTATGACGAATATTTTTTTTTAACTGCACAACATCGTAAATAAATTTGTTAATGCTTATGCCATGACATTCTAAAGAATGTGGAGTGAAACTGAATTCATTTTAATGAATAAAATTATAAGCAGGATAAAGCAAAATATATGGAATCTGTATCAACCTACAAACGGAGAAAGCTTCTTCAAAAAAGATATATGATACCCCACTATTTCATACCCTACTATTTCTTTTTTGTGGATTCTATATACAGTCATCTATTTCATAAAACAGTGATATGAGCTTCAATAGCAGTTCAAATCCCAAATTAATTTTAGGGAGAGAGGGTTTACTCCTACCTAGCTCCTTATCTTGGGTAATGAGAGAGAAATTAAAAAGACCTCGTGGTCGCATTCGACTGTTTGCTGCTCATGAGGGTCTCGAGCTTCGCGGTGGCCAAGAAGTTGGCCCCTTCCAATGCCCCCAACGTGCCGAAAGACCAGCAAGATCCAGATCCCTAAATTTAGAAAACAACCAAAAATCAAAACCAAACCAAACCAAAGAAGAAACCCTAGGTAAACAAAGAAACAAACCTTATTCTTGAGCGCGGTGACGGCCCCCTTAGTCCACAAGCAGAGCCAACAGTAGCACAAGTAGTAGAAAAAGAAGAAGAAAACAAGGCAGAGACAACAACTTCAGTAGCAGAGATGACCTTCCAGCCACCGCCCTCGCGAGTCGCCGACCTCCCAGAACGTGCCTCATAATCCCCGGCCCATGGTGACTCTCCCTACGCCCCTGCAAGCTGCCGACGCGCTACTCGACGATCGGTTTAGATGAAACCAGGGGATCATCTGGGAGGCTTGTCATGGAGAGAAGAGAGAGAAAGAGAACTGTGACATGTGAAATAGAGTAGGAAGAGAGAACCATGACATGTAAAAGGGAGGGATGTGAAAGTATAGGAGGGAAAAATGAAATTTTTGTAGCATTTTTAACATAACAGTTATTAGTATTACAAAAAATAAATTAAATAAAAAATATTAAAAAACAATTTTAGTAACATTTATTTAATTATCGTAACGATAATTACCGTGACTAACTTGTAACGGTAATAACAGTTACGAATTGAAAAAAATAAGTGTTACAAATTGCTTGGTTTGGTGTAGTGCATCCCCTTGTATATAACTCTTATATATTTGCTATATACATTTTCGTAGATATAACTCATATATATTTTCTCGTATATATATTTCCTATATATATATATATATATATATATATATATATATATATATATATATATATATATATATATATAATTTCACTTATATACGTTCCGTATATATATACTTTTATATATCCTTGTATACAATTTCGTATATATATACTTTATATATATATTCCCTTATATACGTTTTCGTATATATATATATATATATATATATATATATATATATATATATATATATATATATAAAATAAAAATATATATATATAAATATATATATATATATATATATATATATATTATATATATATATATATATATATATATATATATATATATATATATATATATATATATATATATATATATATCATATATCATATATTTTCCTTGAGAGCATGCAAATACTAGGAGTCCCATATCCATATATAGGCTGTATAAACTAAGTACAAGTCAATCCTCGCATTTTGTTCCAAATCTCTTATGAGTAGTATCACCCTTAGTATATTTTCACGTACGTATATACGTATACTCTACATTGTGTGTGATTAGAAATATAAATCATGGATGTTCTCTTAACGTATCATAATCGTGGTTGTTGTATTTGTAGGTACACCAGATGATACGATCTTGATTGAGGAGCCTGGATCTTCGCTTGCGCCTTCCGGAGTTTCAGGGAAGTATACCATGTCTTATATTACTGGTTTTATTCATTCATACTTATATTGTGCACTTGGTAGAGTGGACATAGTTGTGTGTCCGAGTGATACCTCGGATACAGTCGATGACGGCATTGTCATCGAGTTTCATATATCTGACTTAGTCCTAGGTGACATCCCTAAGTTGGGGAATTATAGTCATGATTCCCATGACCTTGACACGTGTTACGACACGGCACTGAGTGAGTTCATACCATGGCACGGGCTTGAGCATCTGGATCGCTACCAGTGCAAAGGGTTCGTGTCACGCCCCGCTCCCGTATGAGCGATCGTCCTCGCTAAGGCGTGATGCCGCACGAGCCTAGTTTGCGCTCGTGCAAGGCGGGTTCCATAACGGTCGATTACAGCGGCTACGACGGGATCGTCGCATAGAAGTCCCAAGCAGAGACATTGAATAATAGCAGCAGAAATTTAGAATAAAACACAAGTCATTCAAACGATACATTTTATTGATATTGAAATAAGGATTACAAAGGGGCGCAAGGCCAAGATTACAATCACTCAAGTTCGCTCATCTCATATTACAAGTCTTGAACCAGCTCTCTCTCTTCTCTCAAGTTACATTTGTCGGTCCAACGGATGCTTCGAAAGGCGACGTCCATATATTATGTCCCGTATAAGTCTTGTCTCCACGCGGCCGCACGCTACGAATCGTTAAGGAACTCCATGCCTCGACGCATCCAAGCGAACTTGTAACACCCAGTTTTTCAAATGAGTGTAATTTTAAAATTTTATAATTATAATCATTTAATAATGATATTTAAATCATATTGTGATTTTTGGTGATTTTTAATTAATTTAAACCTATTTAAAATGTTGATTTGTGATTTTGATGGTTAACTAGCTAAACCCTAGTATTGCTAAGCCTAGAGACTAACCATGACCAAGGGAGCCTAGTCACGTGATTAGAATTTCATATTACCAATTTTTAGCCTAGGGGTATTTTGGTCATTTTGACAATTTTGTGAATTTGTAATTTATATTAATTAAATATTGTGCTAGTCTTTTAGTGAAGCCTTAACCTAGAAGTTAACCTAACCTAGATTAGTCATGAGGTTATAATTAAGGTTAGAACCTTCCTACTAAGTGCCAAGGTTAGTAATATCTAGATATTATTAGAAAAGATATTTACCTTTTAGGATATTTGTAAAAAGAAGCCTTAACCAATAGGAAGCCTTGGAATTGGGTGGAGTGATCCTAACCACTCATCTAAAACCCTAACCCTACTCATTTCAACAGCCACACAAGACCCTCCTTCTTATAAAGTCACATTAACAAAGCCTTGGCCTCTTTTACAAACCCTAGAAAAAGCCCTACTTTGTTCTTCCCTAAACTCTCTCCATTAATTCAAATTGAGCCCAAATTGAGTCAAATCAATTACATCATCATCCCCAACAGTAGAGGATACTTGTGGGTGCTTGCTAGCAAGGATCGAGGACGGTTGAACCGGAGAAAATTGAGGAAGACGTCGAATCGAGGCTCTTTGCATTGAGTTTGAACACTCAATAGGTAAAACCCTACAAACCCTAGTAAATTCTTGATTTCTTCCTATAGATGCATTCATTTAGGGCTCTCCTAGGTGTAGCCTAAGTTTGGTAGGAATTCGTGTCCATTACGTGTCCGTATCGGACACGTATCGGTGTGTAGGAATAGGTGTTCGATGAAATGATGTGATTTCCTGGACTTGCCATTTTGCACCATCAGGCAAGATTCCTTGCCATTATACTATTTATATTCAGTTTGTATTTTATTACATATCACTGTTCATTTATTTCCAGTTCTTACCGTTCTTGATTTACTGTCTGCTTAGTGATATTAGATATACTTTGTTATTATCCTTTGATTGCATGTGGACTTAGAGTTAAGAGACTACCATTTGTAGTGTATTACATATACCTTGACACAGTTGTACCACGAGGATGTGTGAGATGAGTAGCATATAGAGGTTCTTGCGTGTGGGCTGATCCCCCATGCGCATGCGTTAGGGCTAACTGCTAATAGAGGCATGTTAGGAGACTTAGCAGTTGGTAGAGGTATATGAGTCATGGATGTGACTCTGTTAGGCATTGGGTGGGAAGAACAGTTCCTTAACGTATGGGCCAAGTATGCACTTCCCTATTGTCGGTTATCTCCACGGGAGATACGGTCCTGGATCCTGATACCTGATTTACTGCTGGCCTCTGACATTCGATGAATGTTATGCTTTGAGGTCCCTGCTATCCTGATGGGACCATACCTGAGATTACTGCTACTGAGCCAGAGTGCCCATGCATTGAAGGTTTGTTCTTATTGTATAAACACATTAGAATGGTCAGGTAACCCTCGTCAAATGTCATATCACCCCGTCCCATTAGTAGCTTGAAACAATGTCTCATCGCGGCATAGTGTGCTACCCCTTGTCCTTGTTTGGTTGTAGGGGTAGTCTACTGTTTCGATGATGAGGTATTGGATCTTGTTACGAGTGGGACTATTTACTTTACTTGTGATTTATGACATGGTATATATATTCAGTTATGTGGCATGTTCTTTATGTATCTTGTTACGTCCCTCTGAGGACCTGGTTATCTCTCCAGGTGTGTGTGCTTCTGTAATATTGCAGGTGTTCTAGCCGAGGTCGCGATCTTCTCTATTCATTCGAAGATGACGTATCTTGGGTCTTTTTTTGCTACTCCCGCCAAATCATTCAGTTTCCATGTATATTTTTCCTTACTTGTTGGTAGTGGATTTGTGCCTAACATATTATACAAAAACTTATTACAGTTGATTTTATGATATCTTTTATTCTTTATTTGTGGATGAGATTAGATTAGTATTGGTTTACTGTATTTTACAGCTTATGTATTCATACGAGGTTTCTATATATTGGAGTATGCTTCGTATGTATACAGCTGGCATGGATACGTACCTAGTCCTAAGTATATTGGGACTGGAGCGTTACAATTATTATCAAGGTTGGTCATGACTAAATTGTGCTTTCCTATTTCCTCATAACTTCGGACCCTTATACATTGACCCCGGCTATTGGACAACAGGACTTGACGGAACAACGCACCACACCAGTCGTTACACCAGGCAAGACACCTTGCCTTTACTGTTTAAATTTCTTGCTCAATATCATGCATGCTTTTTCTTATTTTTAGCAAATAAAATGTTGTTCTTTCAAAACTATATATAAATACAAATTATTATACTTTATGCAATTGGCTTAGAGTTAAGGGACTACCATATGTTTAGATCATCTCATAAACTGTCACGATGTGCCACGGGTTGTGTGTGAGTTATGAGTCGCATATAGCTTCGGACTTGCGTATTGACCGTACATCAGTGCGTACAGGCCGTGCATTAGGATATAACTGCCAATAGATTGTGTAGAAGACTTGGCAGTTATTAAGGATCAAACAGTGTCGTGGAGGCGACGCATGTATAGTATCATGGGGAGGGAGAGGACAGTTATTAGCGTAGGGGCTACATTTATTTTTACACACATTTTGGGCCGATAGTGACTCGGATGAGCGCTACTCACTGCCCCGGGCCGATAGTGTCTCGTATGAGCGCTACTTGACGGCCACTCTTTATTTATTCTGTTGATCCTACAGCCCCTGCGTAGAACGTTGTCATCAAAGTGCATATCACATAGAATGGTTAGGAACCTTTACTCATGCATACTTTTCTGTTGAGCTTTTATTATTCAGTTTATTGGCATGATATTATGTGTCTTTGTAATGACCATTTTTTGTATCGCGTATCTCGGTATACGTGTATATATTTAGACCCATATTACATGTTTTCTTGGTTGGTTCGGCCTAATTTAACTTGGTTCAGCTTGGTTTTGTATGGTTCGGTTTTATGTGAACCACTCCCAACTACCACCACTTTCATTAAATCTTCCACCTACCACCATCCTCTTCATTAAATATCCTCCACTCATTCTCTCTCTTCATTACTTCTTCTTCTCCACCATTACTTCTTCAACCACCAGAGAGAGATAGAGAGAGTGGGAGAGCTTAGGCAAGTGCACCTTGCTTCATGGAGGAAGTCCATTTTTATTGTTCCATTGTCTTCCTCATGTGTTTCTAAACCACTTTAGTACTTGTCATTTTTTATTTCCATGGTTAAATTTTGTAGATCTAGCTTGTGGTATTTTTGGTTTCCAGGACTTTTGATCCATCACACTTGCATATTTTGCTAAGTTGATGATACCATGATCGCAGAGAAGTTCGTTAGGTCCAATTTGACCTATGGGAATTTTGCATGAGCCGCATGGGCATTGTAGTACTTGGTCGCATGCAATTGTGAGCCGCATATGCATTATTTAAAACATGTGCTGGCAAGCTTGCTTGCAATGCACATGCACAGTAGCCAGCCGCATGACCCATTAGAATGCATTTAATGTATTCATGGAATGCATTCTTAATGGCATTATTTTAATGCCTTCCTTTTGCTTTCCTTAGGAAAAGCCAGCCGCATATGCCTTTTGGAGTGCATCCAAAGAATGCATTAATGCATTTTGGTGCATTATAGCCGCATGGCATTCTAAGAATGCCTTCCATGCATTTTGCATTATTCAATGTGTTAGCCGCATAACACTCCAGGGAAAAGTATGTGAAGCATTCATTTAAAATACACTTTATGTATTATTAAATGTGTTAGCCGCATACACTCCAGGGAAAAGCATGTGGAGCATTCTTTAAAAAGCACTTTATGCATTATAACCCCTAACAAAAGCACTTTTGCATTATAACCCATAACAATGCTTTCCAAGCATTTAATTGTGTTTGGCAATTAATGCCTTAAAAAGGCACTAACCAAAATCAATACATGCATTTTTGCATGCTTAGGCAAGCACCCACGTGGACTTGGCAAACAAAGCCTATCCGCATAAGCTTGCATGCAAGCTTATTTTACATACTTGCTATCATGCTTTTAAATGCAAGTACAGGTGAGCCGCATATGCTTTGCAAGCAATGCTTATTTTTGCTATTATGCTTTTGCATGCAAAGCATACGTAGGCTGCATATACTTGCAATGCTTATTTTATATGTTTTGCTATTATCATATGCTAATGCATACCAAGCATACATAAATTCTATATTAAAATATTATATAGTGTTTATTGATATATCTTGTATATTAAATATATTAATATAATGTATTTATTGTATTAGTGTATTATTTAATGCGTTACATTAATATGTTATATTAATGTATTTAACGCAAATGCCTGCTAGCATGCATGTTTATATATCTTTTGCTCAGCCGCATATGGCCAAGTGACTGCCTGCCGCACAGAAATTTTCCCGAGCCGCATGAGTTCCCCCACAGCCCTTGTCCCTTCTAATATTTAATTAGTAAATGTGTACTCGTGCTAATTTAATTATTCCCTGACACGATAGTGACCCGTTGTGGTGTACTTTTGACATGACATGATAGTGGCCCGACGCAGCGCACTCCTGACAGTGAGCATGACATGACAAGATTTGATGGCCTGGACACCGTGGATGATTGTGTTTGTACAATTAAACTGGTAATGTTTGCATCATGTCTAGGACAGGGATCCCTGAGTACCACGGTAAGGGATACCCCCTGTAAAGGGCTAAGGCTAATAACTAGAATAATTTAGTAGTCATGAGAGATGTTCTCCAGCTACAGGCGATCCCGTTATCCCGGCCACCACTGTGGACTTGCAGCCTGCCGACGAGTAGGGCACAAGTCTGAATTCATTGATATATAGAAAGAACAATGTACTGCTAAATGAACCCAAGTCGCCTGGATAACCTGGATTAGCTGCAGGGCTTGTGGCTGGAGGAACATCTCACTGCATGTGGTGTTAACCCTAGCTAGCTAATGTAGAAAGCCGTAGTCATTGATTGGCCGGAAGCGATTATATTGCATGGTTTTCAGTGTTCGATTATTGCAAGCTTGATCGCATGATTGTCACTTCTAACAATAAAGATCAGAGGCTAAGTTCGGTTCAGATGAAGGGTTACAACCCCGGTCCTTGTTTGGTTTAAGGGTTGTAACCTGGCTTTCGGAACAGTTCTAAGTCCTCTCTTCGTTTATTGTCTTATTGCACCCCACGTCATGCTTGTAATGTTTTACATTACCAACAGAGATTGGAGACGGAGTTCTATTCAGGTAAAGGGTTGCAACCCCGGTCCTTGTTTGGTTTAAGGGTTGTGACCTGGCTACTTGAATGGTTCCCTCGTACTCCATCATGACTGTTGTTATTCTTTTATTTTCAGTTCTTTTAACTGCTTTATATATTTCTAATATGCTGGTTTTAGTTCTTAAGTGAAGCCTCCTTTGTGGCACTTGCTCTTTCTGGGATCTGACCCAGCTGGTTTTGTGTGGCCAGATTTTGGAACTACCTCAGAGGATCTACCGACCTTCCAGCCCGATGGTGACCATCAGTCGTGACCAGGGCAACGAGTGGGTTTATTTTTGCTCTGCCACTCTATTGTAAAAATTTTATTTTAGGGCGTTTAGCCGGCGGGCACCTGTTAGCTCGTATTGCATACCCTATTATTGTCTGTCTACGGGCTGTAGCATGATTGACAAATCCTAGGATTGATCATGTATAACTAAACTCTTGTTAGTCCTCACATTTTGTAACGACTAGCTTCATGATCAGCTGGATATGTAATGTTTGGGATGCCTTACTATTGTATATTTGGTGATCTTACATCTTGTAACTTACTTGCTTGCTTGAGATTGAGACAATTAGGCTTGTTATTGACCATAAGAGACTGATGGATTGTAGTTAAACCCTCATGTATCTAGACAGCCGTGACCGTATAGTGGGATGGATTTCATTTCATTATACGTAGCTGGCTGTGTATGCCCCCGCTCTCCAGAATTCTGGTTCTGGGGCGTTACAGTCTTGTTACGTCCCTCTGAGGACCTGGTTATTTCTCCAGGTGTGTGTTTCATGATTCTTGTAGGTGCTCTAGCTAAGGCCATGTCTTCCTTCCTCCGTGATGATTGTTAGAAATAAATGTTGCTAATTTGAAATTGTGTTTGAACAGATTTGTAGGTCTATAGGTGCTAATTAACTTTAGTGAAGACTGAGCTAGGGTTCGTGTCGTGTCCGTGTCCAAAATGGACACGAACTCACTGTACGACACCCGGTTTACATGCCCTGCTACCCGACCTCTATTCCTCCCTACACAGGACACGTGGACACGTGTAATTTGACACAGAGGTGGGGGCCATCACTGACAGACCCCCCCTCGAGTTTCACGACACGTCGTGTCGTGTCGGACACGAAATCACGATCGCACTGATTTTATACTGAACTGTGCACGCAAAAATTTAGCACTGACACGCACTTCGTGTCGTGTCATGTCACCACGAGGACACGATTCAGGGTGTTGGTTGTGTAACCCTATAACCCCTCTATGTGCGTGTAAGAGCCCATGGGTGTTCGTGCCCTGTGTTGTGCACAATCGTGCACGACACGGCTGCACGAGACAGTCTTCACTGACTGTTTTGAACTGAGTTCGAGTCTTGATTTGGACACCTCGTGTCCCCTTGTTTGGACACGAGGACACCCTTTAACACTAGTACACGTGTATAACCCCTCTGCGCACATTAATTGGTGTTTAAACTTGGTTTTCGAAATCAAATTTGAGTTGCAAATGTCAAGTTCTTGAAACTCTGATACTGTGTTTAAAAATGGGTTTTCCTGAGTTTGTGTTTGATTTCCTACTAATTTTAATCATGTTAAGTAGCTATTTAGTTTACCTACATGTTGATGGGTGTTGTTCAAGTTCACTTTGATTTTGCTAATGAAAATGGATCATTGATTTAGTTTTTTTCAAATTGATTTGGGTTTCGAAACCTAGAGTCAACAGTGAACTGTGAAGTTCACTGATACTTAGGATGAACCTTGGGTTCGGTTTTCATAAGTTTAGATGAATAGTTAAATTAAGTTTGAATTTGTTAACTGTAATACAAATTTGTATATATATACCTATACGTTTAAACTGGAAATTGATGATTGTTTTAAACTGAAATAAAATAGGATTTTGAACGAAAACTTGTTTTCCTAATGGGCTGAAAACCTGAGATAGTTCAGGATATGAACCCTGGATTGAGATGGATTGAATAGATTAGCTGAGTTTAGATTTTAGGTTATGAATGTATTGGTTTCGAAATTCGAATACATATATACATAATAATTCATGTATTTTAACTATACATTCGAAAACAGGTTTCTTTTTCATTCAAACCTGAGATGAGAGTTCAGGATTTTGAACCTGAGAATTTGGTTAAGTCCTATAGGTTTTAGTTCAGTTTTGAGTTTATACTGATTTTGTATTTTGATTTGTAATGCTTATTATCATAAGTTAACTAGTTGAAACTGAGATTTAGGTTATGAGGAACCTGTTTTCTGAGAATTCCTAAAATGAAATGCATGACAGTGAACTGAGATTTGTTAACTGAACCTAACATGTGATACATTGATACCTGGGTTTTTTAGATTATAGATGTTTTGATTTCAAATTTGGCATTTTTATTTGGGGTTCAAGGTTGGTTTCGAATGGGCATTATTCAGTTCAGTCCTACAGGCCAATTGCTCATATCCATGATACACCCTTCCTTCATAATCAGTCATGCTTTATATTGATTTAGCCACCCTAGAATACCTGTTACATATTGACATAACATGTTTCTTATTTTCACATTCATGTACCTGCACATTGTCCTATATAGAACTATACATCTGTCCCTTGAATACTGTTCAGTCCCTAATTGCCGTATCATGTATCCCATGACCACCCCTCTTCTAAATTATTAACCCACATCACCAGATATGTCCCCACATCAGAAAAATCCATGTATCATTAGGGTTCAATCATTTAAGTTCACTTCTCAAGTTGTGTTAGCTCATGACCATTGCATTAAATCAGTCAGTATAAGTTTATACATATAGGATTTCATCTATTGAGTAGCAGTCCATGTGATGTACTGTATTTCTCTTGTTCAAACAGTTGAACATCCTGCTCACCATCCCTTGTCCTGCATAGCCTAGACCACCACAATATGTTCACACTCACACTCTAGTCTAGGTTGCCCACCCTAAACATCTGATTTCCTATTTACCTGTTGCCACTCACACTCATATAGCCCCCTATATCTCTATATATATGTATGTAGGAATGTAAATAGTATGCATATATGTATTGATCTACATATGCCTCTATGTACCTAAGCATGAATGAATGCATAGATGCTATGTATGTCTCCTAGTATGTATGCACAAATGTCATGAATATAGACTAAACTCCATACTTGTACACCATGCTATGCACACATACAAACACCCCATATAATTAGATACATGGTATGTATATTGAGCCAATGTATGTATGCAATGTGTAGATTCTATGTGGACATGTTACTAGTGGGTGGAAATTGGTTGATAACTCTAAGGGTGTATAGGTGAAACTTAGAAATTGTTTTAGATAGACTTGAGTGGTATCACCTTGTTACACTTAGGAAAGGAAAATAGGATTCAATATGGCTTGAAGACCCCATTTAGTCTAGCTATCATAGTCCAACCCTAGACAGTTGACCAAAGTTTGACTTTGACCTAGATTGGCTTAGAAATTATGTAGATTACATTATAAACTTCATTTATCTTATTTTAAACACATTATAACCTGTACCGCTCTATTTAGGACATTGTGACTCCGGTGCAGACATCTGATATTATATTACTCTTTTCAGAGTATCAGGCGAGTACATTCTCTGATAGTTCTCTCATTTATTTGTCAATTACTGTACTTCAGTTCTAGTTAGCTGTATGTGATTCTCTGTTACAAACACGTACTGTTATTTCTGAATCCATGTATACGACACGCATACTTACTCGTCTTACCTCTATTATTCGAATCACCATACGAATCACTATTCGAATCACCCTATTCGTATCTTCATATGTTGGTTGGACTTGTATTCGTCTTATGTGTTGGATTGTGGATTCATTTGTATTAGACTGGGCGAGGAAATACTGATTAGACATGTAGACATATCCCCCTATTCGAATCACCCCTCTGTGAATGATATTCGAACGATAGCCATCCCACACTTCGCGAGTGTGTGGTGTGCCGTATTACCTACAGCCGTTTACATGTCGATCTCGGTATTTTAAAACACACTTGGAGAATTTATTCGAATCATTGTTTGATTATTATTCGAATCACTATTCGTATCACCTTATTCGAATCACTATTTGCATCACCTTATTCGAATCACCTTATTAGAACAATGATTAGAATCACATTCGACTCATCTTGTATTAGACTCACACTGGAATTATACTTGACTCATATTATATCATCTGGACTTATATCATGTTACTCTAGTTCAGCTAGATTATATTTTACAGTCTTCATTGCTATGTTTCTCTTCTTGTTTAGTTACTTACTTTCTTTGTACTTTATCTGTCTCTCTATACCATCACCTGAAAATTAAACTGCCATATTTATCAATACAACTGTCTATAACTGCTTTATAGTTTTCTGTCATTTACTTGGGATTTCTTGATGAATTGTACTCGTTCCTGTCCTGACTGGACCTGTTGAAAATATTACAGATGATTGCCCTGAGAACATTTGCCCCACTTGCCTTGGAGCAGGAGATGGCTTAGCTACCTTTGGCCCCGACACTCAGGAGTGATCGGGAGACTAGCTAGTAGACTTGGTTTAGTTTTCATGTTTTAGAACTTGAATTGTAATAACTTGAGATTCGAGTTTGTATCTGAGTTTGTTTGAGATATTATTATTTAGTAGTTTTTAAATGTTGTTATTTAGTTTTTAGTTATAAACTTCTGTGTTATCTTATCGTGCTTAGACTGTGATTGAGATTTCATTATACCTATACTTGTCCTCTGTTCGGAGTTGAGATATTGACAAGTACATTATATAATTGCGTGAGTTGTTGATTACATAGTAACCTAGGACAGCGTTCTACCGTCGACACTGTGGCGTAGGCTGGACGTACCCACTTCTCGTGCCCTTACTCTAGGGTGCGAGTCGTGACACATTTTTATTGGTGGCCCATGCAGGTTGAGTTTATGTAGTGGTATTCGAACTGGAGTATCACTACAGCCTGCGATAGGAACTAAGGAATAGGCTTTAGTTGAGAGAGTACTCAATCACAGTTAGGACTACTTGAGAAGATTCCTGGATGACCCTTGAGAATCTCATTTAAACTATCTCGAAATTCGATTCTGACATTATCTGTCTATCTTCCTTGATTTATCGTTGAATTTGATTCTTGGTATTCCTTATTGACTTGATTTTCTACCAAGATAACATTATGGGCTAGGTTGCCTCTGTCATGGAATCTAGAGTCTTTTACAGCCATATCAGCTGGTTGGGCGATGAGATAGAGTCTGATTTTGGATATATTTCTCGGGTGTGGGAATTTAAAGTTTTCGCAGCCAAGCTAGCGGCAATACAAAAATTTTAAATACCATGATTCTAGAGGTATATACATTAGTTGTGGACTCTATGGATTATCGCAGCCATACTTACTGGTGTGACGAGGATTCTGGTAATATGGTTCTGGATAGACGGGTATGATTATCAAATTACAAGATAGATACCATATAGATGGTGCCCTAGTATAATTGAGTGGAATATCATGATGGATGTTACTTGAGTATCATGGATTAGATAGAGGAAGCTAGGCCACCTATAGCGCAGCACCGTGCCCCGCACCATCAGAGGGATATACCCCAGAGGGGCAGGGCTTTTGTGCTGACCGTCGAGTAGACCGACGCTATGGGTGACGGGTTAGCAGGTCTGTCCTTCTTGTCCTTCTTTCACCTTCATGTGTGATTCCATTAGTACCTGTCAGGATATTCTTGTGATATGCTAGATAGCGTAGTTACCCTGTTCGAGACTGTGGAATCACAACCAGCAGGACTATGATTGCATGTTATCCTTCGACCTTGATTGTTGGAGATTTGACCTAGGAGGAGTACGATCATCTTAATTTCGAGGACGAAATTCTTCTAGGGGGGTAGACTTGTAACACCCAGTTTTCCAAATAAGGGTAATTTTGAAATTTTATAATTATAATCATTTAATAATGATATTTAAATCATATTGTGATTTTTGGTGATTTTTAATTAATTTAAAACTATTTAAAATATTGATTTGTGATTTTGATGGTTAACTAGCTAAACCCTAGTATTGCTAAGCCTAGAGACTAACCATGACAAGGGAGCCTAGTCACGTGATTAGAATTTTATATTACCAATTTTTAGCCTAGGGGTATTTTGGTCATTTTGACAATTTTGTGAATTTATAATTTATATTAATTAAATATTGTGCTAGTCTTTTAGTGAAGCCTTAACCTAGAACTTAACCTAACCTAGATTAGTCATGAGGTTATAATTAAGGTTAGAACCTTCCTACTAAGTGCCAAGGTTAGTAATATCTAGATATTATTAGAAAAGATATTTACCTTTTAGGATATTTGTAAAAAGAAGCCATAACCAATAGAAAGCCTTGGAATTGGATGGAGTGATCCTAACCACTCATCTAAAACCCTAACCCTACTCATTTCAACAGCCACACAAGACCCCCTTCCTATAAAGTCACATTAACAAAGCCTTGGCCTCTTTTACAAACCCTAGAAAAAGCCCTACTTTGTTCTTCCCTAAACTCTCCCCATTAATCCAAATTGAGCCCAAATTGAGTCAAATCAATTGCATCATCATCCCCAACAGTAGAGGATACTTGTGGGTGCTTGCTAACAAGGATCGAGGACGGTTGAACCGGAGAAAATCGAGGAAGACGTCGAATCGAGGCTCTTTGCATTGAGTTTGAACACTCAATAGGTAAAACCCTACAAACCCTAGTAAATTCCTGATTTCTTCCTATAGATGCATTCATTTAGGGTTCCCCTAGGTGTAGCCTAAGTTTGGTAGGAATTCGTGTCCATTACGTGTCCGTATCGGACACGTATCGGTGTGTAGGAATAGGTGTTCGATGAAATGATTGTTAGAAATAAATGTTGCTAATTTGAAATTGTGTTTGAACAGATTTGTAGGTCTATAGGTGCTAATTAACTTTAGTGAAGACTGATCTAGGGTTCGTGTCGTGTCTGTGTCCAAAACGGACACGAACTCACTGCACGACACCCGGTTTACATACCCCGCTACCCGACCTCTATTCCTCCCTACATAGGACACGTGGACATGTGTAATTTGACACAGAGGTGGGGGCCATCACTAATAGACCCCCCCTCAAGTTTCACGATACGTCATGTCGTGTCGGACACGAAATCACGATCGTACCGATTTTACAATGAACTGTGCACGCGGAAATTCAACACTGACACGCACTTCGTGTCGTGTCCTGTCACCATGAGGACACGATTCAGGGTGTTGGTTGTGTAACCCTATAACCCCTCTATGTGCGTGCAAGAGCCTATGGGTGTTCGTGCCCTGTGTTGTGCACAATCGTGTACGACATGGCTGCACGAGACAGTCTTCACTGACTGTTTTGAACTGAGTTCGAGTCTTGATTTGGACACCTCGTGTCCCCTTGTTTGGATACGAGGACACCCTTTAACACTAGTACACGTGTATAACCCCTCTGCACACATTAATTGGTGTTTAAACTTGGTTTTCGAAATCAAATTTGAGTTGCAAATGTCAAGTTCTTGAAACTCTGATACTGTGTTTAAAAATGGGTTTTCCTGAGTTTGTGTTTGATTTCCTACTGATTTTAATCATGTTAAATAGCTATTTAGTTTACCTACATGTTGATGGGTGTTGTTCAAGTTCACTTTGATTTTGCTAATGAAAGGGGATCATTGATTTAGTTTTTTCAAATTGATTTGGGTTTCGAAACCTAGAGTCAACAGTGAACTGTGAAGTTCACTGATACTTAGGATGAACCTTGGGTTCGGTTTTCATAAGTTTAGATGAATAGTTAAATTAAGTTTGAATTTGTTAACTGTAATACAAATTTGTATATATATACCTATACGTTTAAACTGGAAATTGATGATTGTTTTAAACTGAAATAAAATAGGATTTTGAACGAAAACTTGTTTTCCTAATGGGCTGAAAACCTGAGATAGTTCAGGATATGAACCCTGGATTGAGATGGATTGAATCGATTAGCTGAGTTTAGATTTTAGGTTGTGAATGTATTGGTTTCGAAATTCGAATATATATACATAATAATTCATGTATTTTAACTATACATTCGAAAACAGGTTTCTTTTTCATTCAAACCTGAGATGTGAGTTCAGGATTTTGAACCTGAGAATTTGGTTAAGTCCTATAGGTTTTAGTTCAGTTTTGAGTTTATACTGATTTTGTATTTTGATTTGTAATGCTTATTATCATAAGTTAACTAGTTGAAACTGAGATTTAGGTTATGAGGAACTTGTTTTCTGAGAATTCCTAAAATGAAATGCATGACAGTGAACTGAGATTTGTTAACTGAACCTAACATGTGATACATTGATACCTGGGTTGTTTAGATTATAGATGTTTTGATTTCAAATTTGGCATTTTCATTTGGGGTTCAAGGTTGGTTTCGAATGGGCATTATTCAGTTCAGTCCTACATGCCAATTGCTCATATCCATGATACACCCTTCCTTCATAATCAGTCATGTTTTATATATTGATTTAGCCACCCTAGAATACCTGTTACATATTGACATAACACTGTTTCCTATTTTCACATTCATATACCTGCACATTGTCCTATATGGAACTATACATATGTCCCTTGAATACTGTTCAGTCCCTAATTGCCGTATCATGTATCCCATGAACACCCCTCTTCTAAATTATTAACCCACATCACCAGGTATGTCCCCACATCAGAAAAATCCATGTATCATTAGGGTTCAATCATTTAAGTTCACTTCTCAAGTTGTGTTAGCTCATGACCATTGCATTATATCAGTCAGTATAAGTATATACATATAGGATTTCATCTATTGAGTAGCAGTCCATGTGATGTACTGCATTTCTCTTGTTCAAACAGTTGAACATCCTGCTCACCATCCCTTGTCCTGCATAGCCTAGACCACCATAATATGTTCACACTCACACTCTAGTCTAGGTTGCCCACCCTAAACATCTGATTTCCTATTTACCTGTTGCCACTTACACTCATATAGCCCCCTATATCTCTCTATATATATATATATATATATATATATATATATATATATATATATATATATATATATATATATATGTATATAGGAATGTAAATAGTATGCATATATGTATTGATCTACATATGCCTCTATGTACCTAAGCATGAATGAATGCATAGATGCTATGTATGTCTCCTAGTATATATGCACAAATGTCATGAATATAGACTAAACTCCATACTTGTACACCATGCTATGCACACATACAAACACCCCATATAATTAGGTACATGGTATGTATATTGAGCCAATGTATGTATGCAATGTGTAGATTCTATGTGGGCATGTTACTAGTGGGTGGAAATTGGTTGATAACTCTAAGGGTGTATAGGTGAACCTTGGAAATTGTTTTAGATAGACTTGAGTGGTATCACCTTGTTACACTTAGGAAAGGAAAATAGGATTCAATATGGCTTGAAGACCCCATTTAGTCTAGCTATCATAGTCCAACCCTAGACAGTTGACCAAAGTTTGACTTTGACCTAGATTGGCTTAGAAATCATGTAGATTACATCATAAACTTCATTTATCTTATTTTAAACACATTATAACCTGTACTGCTCTATTTAGGACATTGTGACTCCGGTGCAGACATCTGATATTACATTACTCTTTTCAGAGTATCAGGCGAGTACATTCTCTGATAGTTCTCTCATTTATTTGTCAATTACTGTACTTCAGTTCTAGTTAGCTGTATGTGATTCTCTGTTACAAACACGTATTGTTATTTCTGAATCCATGTATACGACACGCATACTTACTCGTCTTACCTCTATTATTCGAATCACCATACGAATTACTATTTGAATCACCCTATTCGTATCTTCATATGTTGGTTGGACTTGTATTCGTCTTATGTATTGGATTGTGGACTCATTTGTATTAGACTGGGCGGAGAAATACTAATTAGACATGTAGACATATCCCCCTATTCGAATCACCCCTCTGTGAATGATATTCGAACGATAGCCATCCCACACTTCGCGAGTGTGTGGTGTGCCGTATTACCTACAACCGTTTACATGTCGATCTCGGTATTTTAAAACACACTTGGAGAATTTATTCGAATTATTGTTTGATTATTATTCGAATCACTATTTGTATCACCTTATTCGCATCACCTTATTTGAATCACCTTATTAGAACAATGATTAGAATCACTTTCGACTCATCTTGTATTACTCTCACACTGGGATTACACTTGACTCATATTATATCATCTGGACTTATATTATGTTACTCTAGTTCAGCTAGATTATATTTTACAGTCTTCATTGCTATGTTTCTCTTATTGTTTAGTTACTTACTTTCTTTGTACTTTATCTGTCTCTCTATACCTATACTTGTCCTCCATTCGGAGTTGAGATATTGACAAGTACATTATATAATTGTGTGAGTTGTTGATTAGATAGTAACCTAGGACAGCGTTCTACCGTCGACACTGCGGCGTAGGCTGGACGTACCCACTTCTCGTGCCCTTACTCTAGGGTGCGGGTCGTGACAGAGTTTTGCACCACGAGCTTCTAACTGTGCATGTACATAAAAACTATGTGGGTGTCAGTACTCAACTGTACTGGTGGAGTGAGCTCCTCGCCCACCCATACAAAACCGACACGTTCATTTACTTTGTGCAACATAAAATCCTTTACGATTGTCTTTCTATTCTTGTCTTAGGATCAATTTTAGAACCGACGCCTTGGCCTATTTTGTGTCTCTAGACCTTCATCGTACTATCACACCGAGAACTTTCGTATCAATGCACCGACTCATACTTGTCTTTCGTGCCATACTCTGGGACGTAACGACTCGGTCGTGCCATGAACTCAATTCGTGCTTCCCTATCTCTGAGACAGTGCCTCCTCGCTTAGTCTTGCCTATACTTGTGTTGCGACAACGCGGCCGTGCCTTACATTTCGAGGTCGTGCCCTGCAACTCAACATAACTTAACCAAACTTGCCCTACGGCCCTTCTCGACTTAACTCGCAATGTCTAACCCAACTTGTGAAAACGGTGTTGAGAACTCAAGCACGACGCCGTATCGGCTCTATAGTACTTTAGGTGCAAACCGAGCACACATTCCATAACTCAAGTCATACCGTGCTTACACTTCCGTTGTTACGACCGACACCGTACATGCGGATTCGCCGCTTAGCACGCCAATTATCTATATGAAAGGCTACTAGCATGACAAGCCATCGTGGACATAGCTCGGGTAGGCGGTAGGTCCTTCGATGCAAGGTAGCTAGCCCCATGGAAAGCCCCCGACTACCGACGCAGTAAAATCGTGCGCCGCTATAACATCTTCCCCTAGGTCGACTGGGCCCGGTATCCCGACGTAATACCAGTCGAGGAAAAAAATCCTTATCGACAAGTTGTCCAATGACCATGCACCTACGAGACATCTAGACTCACATAAATGCATGGCCTAATGTTACGGTACGACTGGAACTATACTTAGCATCTCGTGCTCTAAACCACACTTTGCATAACGTGCATCGGAACCGTGGGACTCCCAACCGAGGGACCGCCTCATACTTCTTAACGTGTATAGGAACGTGAGACTCCCAACCGAGGGACCGCCTCATACTTCTTAACGTGCATAGGAACGTGAGACTCCCAACCGAGGGACCGCCTCATACTTCTTAACGTGCATAAGAACGTGAGACTCCCAACCGAGGGACCGCCTCACACTTCTTAACGTGCATAGGAACTTGAGACTCCCAACCGAGGGACCGCCTCATACTCTATGTGACGAGCCTTAAGACCGTGGGAACAAATGGGTATATGAAGCCGTAGAACCGTGGGACCGATCAAGGCTATGCCGAGCCTTGGATGACGGGACCGTGCATACTTATCAAGTGTTCACGCGGGCGACGCCTATAACTTAGGCTAATTCGAACGTTGTGGCAACTTAGCAACTTAGGCCAACTTTCTTCTCCCAAGCCACGGGACGAAGGATCGAGTGTCATTTAAAAGCACGCTGAGCCAACTTCTAAGCAGACCGTAGGAGCTTTTTCCATGTTCTAACATATTTTGACCCGTCGGGATTATTTTCTTAGCTATGTGGATTCGTCTCTTTTATTAGCAAGCCTATTGTGCAAGTTGAAAATATGCGATTTATTAGGTGAAGGCTAAGATGAGGCAAGTTCACCGAAACTACCCCACCTGAGCGAGGAGTCGCCTCGACCGAGCGGTGTCTCCGAGCAAGCCGTTGCAAGGCTAAGTTCGAACGTCGTCGGCGTTTCGATTCCTCCGATTGACTGAGCGGGACGGGGCACTACATCATACACCACTCAGAAAAAGTTTCGTCCTCGAAACTAACTGAGTACTTACTCATTGGCTTATCACTCGATATTCAACGACTCTCGTACGCACACTTCGCCTAGGTGTTTCCTCAATCCGAGCCACGCTCGTGCCTACCGCTAACTTAGTCGTATGGCATACTAACCAATCAACCGGCATTCAGGTTCATCTCAAATCAACTATTGCATTCCAACTTTTTATTTCCTCGAAACAATATTTCAAAATCGTCGGCACTTTTCTATCCCTCTATTCTCACTTGATTCAACGTATCACTTAGTTTGGATCGTGCACATATTACAGGCGTCCCCAAAATACACGTATTTTAGCCAAGCCTCGTGATAGAGAATCCGCCATCACCACTCGACCCGGATCGTGCACATATTCGGGCGTCCTTGATATACGTGCATGTCGACCGAGACTCGCGAGTGGTGCCTCCACAATTCCTATCTCTTCTTGTCGGAACGTCTGCCTAACCGCTAGGCTATGTCTTTAGGCTAAAGTCATCCGTTAGTATTGGAATCATAGTTTCCAAACAATGATATCAATACTAACCCCATCCTAAGGTCAAACCAAGTTGATAGTACTGGATTTTATACCCAAGCTCGCATCACTCCGATTTCTAAACATCGAGCTTCGATTCCCTACACACATCCCAACATTCGTCGTACGGGTCTGAGTCGTTCAGCAAAGCCATCCTACAATAAATTACGTTTCAACCGATTCATTGATATATCAATATCACCCATTCATCAAGCCATTTTGCATAGTTTATCTCTTCGAACACATTCGACATAATCCGCTTATCAATCCTTCCAAGTCAAACACGCTATGACACAATTCATCGTTGAACTATAATTCACATTTTATACTCCCTAAGTCAATTATCCCAATTCACGTAATCGATCACAAGGTCGTCTGACTTAACAATGTGTTGCGTCCCGATCTCATGCGAGTCAGATTATCCATGGTGGGCATGAATCATCATGCACGCTTCCGCGGGTAATCGTCCTCATCGGGACGTAACTCTTTGTTTTGTGTCTAGACTAGTTCATTCTTGATGTGCGGATTGGACCTACTTAATCCTCAAGTTTTACTCATTCGTCAATCACAAGTTCTACAAATCCTCAAATTCACCTTCGCATCAAGCCAACAAGTTGAGACAATCGAAGTTACCGCGTCCTGATTTTTCGAGTTCGATCATTCCCGTAACATGAATTACCATGTCAGCGCTCACGTGGAACGATCGCACCAAATCTAACATGATGCATGTACGAGGCTGTCACGCCCCGCTCCTACAGGAGCGATCATCCTCGCTAAAGCGTGATGCCGTACGGGCCTAGGTTGCGCCCGTACAAGGCTAATCCCAGAAACGGCCGATTTGAGCTAGGCCACAGAGTCGCACAGAGTGTTCCCATTTGCAGCGGAAAGTAAATGAACAAAAATTGAAGCAAATTCAAACTCTTTATTGACATTCAAGAAGTTTACAAGCGGCGCTAGGCCGAGATTACAAATCGCTCAAGCTCTCCCTCTCTGAAACATAAAAGGCGTGCCAAATGGCTTACAAGATGGAATGATTCATGGCGATGTTTCGATACATTATGTCATGTATATGGTGCTTCAGCTTCTTGCAACGCTCCAAGGCCCCAGAGAGAGCTCCGCGCCTTAGCACGTTCGAGGGAAGCTCCGCACCCGACGACGTCTCCTGCATCCTGCAAGCAGACTGTGGGGTTATCAGTATATTGTTATGCACTGGTAGAGAGGCTAGCTCGCCCACAATGCTATCATTACCAAACACGTTCTATTTACTTTTGTGTACCGTCTATCATTCATTGTCTTACTAATCTTGCCTTAGGTTCAATTTTATGGCACATATCATAACCTATCTCGTGTTGACGAATTCAAGTGTCGCATGGAAATACATGCACGACTTACCCATACTTACCGTCCGGCCTTCCCTGTCCAAAGTAAACCAAGTTAGTCAACAATTCATATAAACTTTCAATGTCAGTGCGTGTTCGTGCCTCAGGTCCTAGCGCGACGTAGGCGTGTTTCCTAACTCAATTTCACAAAGTACTCTTTATCCTTTGGTGTGTTACATTTCAAGCCTGTTCAGAAGGTGCTCCATTCAGTTAACTTAGACTACTTTGTTTCAATGCAAGGACTTGCACGTGGATTGCCACCAACAAAGCCCACTTAAATCTATATGCACCTAGTCGCTGGCATCACAAGCCATTTTGGACCCTTTCTCCCTTGGTATTTCTCAATTATTCAGAGCGTGCGGCTGGTACATGTTGATAGTGTCTTGAAATACCCTGCACTTACGTCCTCTGGGTGACCAAGCCCACACCCAGGCAGCCCGTAAGCCCCCTTTGATTTCTGCCTAGGCCGGCCACGATCCTCCCTTTGATCACGCTGCAGAAATCCCTTATATCTCCCACCTCCCATATACGAGGGGATTATCCACGACCATTTCGTATTATTTGTCATTTTAACTTAACGGCTGTCTCCGAGCCGTAGGCTAACCCTTAGCCATAATGCGTTATCGACCAGGTTGGCGTCCGTGCAGTGCGGGTAGCGAGCCCCGTTGCACATGCCCGTCATACCTATCGCTAACCATTCCTTTCTTCCTTATCTTTTATTCATTCTTTCTTTTCGCTTGTTCGTTCGTTCATTGATTCATTCACGTATTCATTCTTTCATTCGTTGGTTCATTCATTCACTTATCCATTCATTCTTTCATTCACACATTATGCAACTCCCTGTGCGGGAGTCGCCTTGGCGACCCATCGGTCCCATAATCTTTCAATGTTGCTATGCTCTACTCGGAACGACTATGTTATTAGTCTTCCCGTTTCATTGTTGTAATCCATTTATTGTTTCATTGTTGAACGCATAAGGAACTCGAAATATAAGCCCGTGCCTTAGCACGAGCGCGGAGTGCAGCGCGAGAGTTCTCACATTTTCTATGTTCTTTTCCATATTCTATACAAGCATACAAGATGGGATTATTCCCTTAGCTAGGTGCGTTGAGTCATTTATTAGCATGCGCGGTGTTATCGTCTAGCGATTCTAGCAATAGTGTCCATATTGTTATGTGTCTAGGCTAAGCAAAGACGGGTTCATCGGAGCCACCCACCTTAGCGATGTTCGCGTCGGCCGAGCGATACTCCGAGCGCGCCTTTGAAAGTCTAAGTTTGGATTCCTCTTGATGGGCTAATGTAAGCCTTGCATCGATTCTTCATCAGGTCGATGACAACTCTTCGGGTCGACGGCTCGTTCGAGTCATTGCACTTGCCGTTTGAATCGGCATTCCGCTAGGGCGGAGCTGGTCATTACATAATACACCACTCAAAACAAGTCTCGTCCTCGAGACTTCCTGAGTGCAGGTCATCCTACCATTCCTTTAACTCGTGTTGTTGTGTTTCTTAGACAATTCTATC
This sequence comes from Iris pallida, assembly GCA_029216955.1. Taxonomy (NCBI): domain Eukaryota; kingdom Viridiplantae; phylum Streptophyta; class Magnoliopsida; order Asparagales; family Iridaceae; genus Iris; species Iris pallida. Next base: position 4,616,757 of record JANAVB010033818.1, read on the forward strand.
GAACGGCTCTATCGTTCGATGGCATCGAATTATGCTCGGTTATCCTTCCAAGTTTTATATTGTATGCGTTTGGTGAATTTTATGGAATGACTGTCCATTCATTTTAGACTTGATGGTACTTATTCAATTGGGCGTTCATGCGTATCTCAACACCCACTTGCAGTTGTATTCGAGTTCATCATATCGCTACATGGGGACTGTGCATATATTCAAGGCGTCCCCCGAATACGTACATTTCAACTAGGCTTAGCGATTAACGAAGTCGGACAAGCTACTCATGATAGTTTTGATTTGCCGATCGTTTCACTAACTTCAATTTAAAATCGAACTTGCGTGCATCTCACTATCGTTTATCTTGATCCTCGAGATGATCCGATTCATTTCTCAGGCGTTCTTATCTACGAAATCAATACGATTTCTTCTTCTTAGCGGAGTCGACCAAGTCTTAAGTACCTTCCGTCCAATTCAAGACCAAGTATTGCACTATCATCGAGTACGTCTTCCTATCAATGATTCGATTCGTTATCCCAACTTTACTTGCGCATCATCCATTCCTATCATTCGCTTTGTTTGGGGCCAATCTCGTCGTCGTTCACGCACACTCTCTGTTCTCCGTCCTACTCTAAGTCTTGCTGCCCAAGTCTATCGTCCGTCCAGACGATACTGTAAGGTCAATCGCACAAGTTCAATCACTCGGCATAGGGTCGTCCGCCTATCCGCTAGGTCATCTCACAGGATCATAGTTACAAGTCAAGTCCGTGGCTTATCGTGCAAGGCCGCTGCACGAGGCTCGCCCCAAATCCTATGGTCAAACCATTTGTTCGTTTGTACAGGAGTTTCTACCCAAGTTCGCTCCACTCTAAGTTCTAAACATCGAGCAGTGTTCACCCTATTCGCATCACACATACTCCGCTCCAAGTTCGAGCTCGTTTAGGAAAGTCATCCTACGATAGGTTGTCCTCAATCAAATCCTTGACATGTCAATATCGTGCGTCCGTAATAACAATTATCGTAGTCTATCTCTTCAAGTATGTTTGATACAATCCACCTATCCATCCTATCCAATTCACGTAGTCGATCACAAGGTCGTCTAGCCTTGCAATATGTCGCGCTCCAATCTCACGCAAGTCTGATTATCTACGGCGGACATGAATCACCATGTCAACATTCTCGCGGAATAATCATTCTCATCGGGACGTAACTCTTGCGTTGCGTCTAGACTTACTCACTTTCGATACGCGGATTGGGCCTACTCAATCCTCGACTTTACTTCGCCATCTATTATACGTCCGATCAATCCTCAAATTTGCCTTCGCTTCAAACTACAAGTCGTAGCAATCAAAATTGCCATGTCAAGGTATTTTGAGTTCGATCATTTCCACTGAACATGAATCACCATGCCAACGCTCATGCAGAACGATCGTCCCAAATCTGACGTGACGCATGTGCGAAGCTGGAGTTGCGCTCGCTCAAGACAAGATCGTTGTCGTTGTGGTTATCACCGAACAATCAAGTCACTTCCCTTCTTTATCCAAATGTTCATTTCTTATCCAAATTCTCCAACATAGTATCCTTCAAAACAATAACTTCTAACACGATCATCATTTATCGAATCAGAGTACCCCTGAGTTATCGTACATCGATCTTTGATACGCCTCAATACCATCGATGATGTACATAACCTGACGATCTTCCTTTTGCAACGAATTCCGAGTCGTGCAACTTAATTCCTTAATTCACATTGTCTCGTGATAACTCTTCATTGAGCAACATCCATTCCAAGTCCTTAGTCATTCTTGTATCTCCAAACCAACATTTTCCATGCACACTATCTTCCGATCGTGCTATCTTCGATCTCGTCCATGGGTATTTCACCTCAACTCAAGTTTTAATCCCTTCGACTAAATTCAAAATTGCATGCACGATCTTCTATGTTTCCTCGACCAAGACCTCCATTCGTTTCGTAATTCGCACTACGCATTCTTAATTCGTCCGAACGATATCTCGTTTGAGACTATCGAAGTCAAAACCAACTTAGCGTTACTCGTTCTAAGGCTTTGTGCGACATCATCGCTTGTCGACATACTCGCTCTATCCGCAAATCCTTTAGTCTCGCTCGAACAATTTCTATAACGTCCATACACCACTCAGGGTTCGAGCCACTCGATTAGTTGTCGACACTCATTCTTATTCTTCTTCGAACCTATCACATATACCACTCGAAGTAAAGTCATTCTACAAATCCTCAAAAGATCATTCGATTCCCAATCGATGTGTTCAATCGCGCGTTCGCCCATTCCTCAAAGTCTAAGAACTATCTTCCATGTTTGCTTTAGCGTTGGTCAAATAGCATCTCTATCGGCATACATTTTAAGTCTAACTTATTCTCGTCCGAGCGATTGTCGATCTCGCTTGCGAACTCGTTCGCACCAGAAGGTCTAGGTGCGTGATACTCGGCACAACTTAGCCAAAAGGCTGCGTGCATAACCATTCCGTTCGAACTAAACTTCGGTCTTGCATACACGTTCGCTACTTTCAGCGTAAGGTTATTCAAGTATGCTCTGCGTTTGCTAACTTTTAGCATGCGTTCCATCCAACTCGAGTCAGTCGCGGTTTGGCACAAAGGCCTTCGCCTATCGATCCCGTTCAACCGAGTACTCGTATGAGCTTTTAAAAATATTAGACTTATTGTATGGAACATCCCAAGGCACAACGAGAGAGAGCGTACACTTCTTTTGTTTCAAAACGAGCTTTCCAAAACTGAGAGAATCGAAATGAAGTCCAAGGACTTAAAGTCGTGCTCTGATACCAATCTGTCATGCCTCGCTCCCGCAGGAGCGATCGTCCTCGCTAAGGCGTGATGCCGCACGGGCCTAGGTTGCGCCCGTGCAAGGCTAATCCCAGAAACGGCCGATTTGAGCTAGGCCACAGAGTCGCACAGAGTGTTCCCATTTGCAGCGGAAAGTAAATGAACACAAATTGAAGCAAATTCAAACTCTTTATTGACATTCAAGAAGTTTACAAGTGGCGCTAGACCGAAATTACAAATCGCTCAAGCTCTCCCTCTCTGAAAGATAAAAGGTGTGCCAAATGGCTTACAAGATGGAATGATTCATGGCGATGTTCCGATACATTATGTCCTGTATATGGTGCTTCATCTTCTTGCAACGCTCCAAGGCCCCACAGAGAGCTCCGCGCCTTAGCACGTTTGAGGGAAGCTTCGCACCCGACGACATCTCCTGCAATATTCTGCAAGCAAACTGTGGGGTTATCAGTACATTGTTATGCACTGGTGGCGAGGCTAGCTCGCCCACAATGCTATTATTACCAAACACGTTCTATTTACTTTTGTGCACCATCTATCATTCATTGTCTTACTAATCTTGCCTTAGGGTCAATTTCATGGCACATATCATAACCTATCTCGTATTGCCGAATTCAAGTGTCGTATGAAAATACATGCACGACTTACCCAAACTTACCGTCCGGCCTTTCCTGTCCAAAGTAAACCAAGTTAGTCAACAATTTATATAAACTTTCAATGTCAGTGCGTGTCCCTGCCTCAGGTCCTAGCGCGACGTAGGCGTGTTTCCTAACTCAATTTCACGAAGTACTCTTTATCCTTTGGTGTGTTACATTTCAAGCCTGTTCAGAAGGCGCTCCATTCAGTTAACTTAGACTACTTTGTTTCAATGCAAGGACTTGCACGTGGATTGCCACCAGCAAAGCCCACTTAAATCTATATGTACCTGGTCGCTGGCATCACAAGCCATTTTGGATCCTTTCTCTCTTGGTATTTCTCAACTATTCAGAGCGTGCGGCTGGTACACGTTGATAGTGTCTTGAAATACCCTGCACTTACGTCCCCTGGGTGACCAAGCCTACACCCAGGCAGCCCGTAAGCCCCCTTTGATTTCCGCCTAGGCCAGCCACGATCCTCCCTTTGATCATGTCGCAAAAATCCCTTATATCTTCCACCTCTCGTATACGAGGGGATTGTCCACGACCATTTCGTATTATTTATTATTTTAACTTAACGGCTGTCTCTGAGCCGTAGGCTAACCCTTAGCCATAATGCGTTATCGACCAGGTTGGCGTCCGTGCAGCGCGGGTAGCGAGCCCCGTTGCACGTGCCTGTCATACCTATCACTAACCATTTCTTTCTTCCTTATCTTTTATTCATTCTTTCTTTTCACTTATTCGTTCGTTCATTGATTCATTCACGTATTCATTCTTTTATTCGTTGGTTCATTCATTCACTTATCCATTCATTCTTTCATTCATACATTATGCAACTCCCCGTACGGGAGTCGCCTTGGCGACCCATCGGTCCCATAATCTTTCAATGTTGATATACTCTACTCGGAACGACTATGTTGATAGTCTTCCTGTTTCATTGTTGTAATCCATTCATTGTTTCATTGTTGAACGCATAAGGAACTCAAAATGTAAGCCCGTGCCTTAGCACGAGCGCGGAGTGCGACGCGAGAGTTCTCACATTTTCTATGTTCTTTTCCATATTCTATACAAGCATACAAGATGGGATTATTCCCTTAGCTAGGTGCGTTGAGTCATTTATTAGCATGCGCGGTGTTATCGCCTAGCGATTCTAGCAATAGTGTCCGTATTGTTATGTGTCTAGGCTAAGCAAAGACGGGTTCATCGGAGCCACCCACCTTAGCGATGTTCGCGTCGGCCGAGCGATACTATGAGCGCGCCTTTGAAAGTCTAAGTTTGGATTCCTCTTGACGGGCCAATGTAAGCCTTGCATCGATTCTTCATCAGGTCGATGCCAACTCTTCGGGTCGACGGCTCGTTCGAGTCGTTGCACTTGCCGTTTGAATCGGCATTCCGCTTGGGCGGAGCGGGTCATTACAGAGGCTAGAGTTGCACTCGTGCAGCATAAGATCATCGATGTTGTGGTTATCCGCGTAACCATCAAGACACAATCATTTTCATCCAACATTTATCTCAATCAAAATCCTAAGTATAACATCCAACCGAGTAATAACACTTGCATGATCGTCATTCGCCGAGTCAGAGTACCCCCGAGTTATCACATATCTATCTTTGATACGCCTCAATACCATCGACGATGCGTAACCTGACTATCTTCCTTTGCAACCAATTTCGGGTCGTACGAATGGTGCTATCATCCGACTGGATAATCCCCTCGACATTCAAATTCAAGTTCAATCATTATCCCTCGATTCATTCCACGATCAATTTCCTCAAACCCAAATTCACGTATCGTTCATCCATCCATCTTAAATCATTGACCAACGTATTTTCTCAATTCTCATCATTCCTTTGTTAACTCAATGATCGAGCAACAATCAATCTAATCCTTAGAATCATTCGCGTAACTTCTAAAATCAAACCTTTCATGCACGCTATCTTCCGATCGTGCTAACTTTCGTATATGATTCTCAACGATTTCCTCGATCAAGTCATCCATTTATTTTATCGTTTAGAATCTCCATTCAACCATTTTGTAACTCGCATTACCATTTGTCACGACCCGTTACCCAAATTGTTGGGCCGGGCCGAGCCATGTCCAGCGTACGCTTGGTTAAAGCGTAGTAAGCTGTTCTAAGAATAGACAATAAAGGATCTAAGTTGCTAACAGTTCTAATATCACATTTAAAGATTCATCACAACACAGCATCTATAAGAGAAGGTAAACAAGTACATACTTAATAATACACTTCCAAAGTATCTAACTGGAGACAAAGTCCAGTATCCAAATATAAGTTCAAAACAAGGTCTAAGTCTCAAAACACATGAAAGATTTCTAAGCAAGGTTCCCTGCTGGGGCCTCTTCTGGAGCTAAGGCCAGGTCCTCAAAATCAGTACCATAATATGTATCACATAGCATTTTCTCCTCGGAAAGTGAACCTACAACGTTATCCTGTCAGGACGGGAGCAAGTACTGATTCTACAAACATATAATACTGATCATGTGATGGAAAAAGATGAAATAACGTAATCATGGCACATCTTGATTTATCTAGTTTTAGATACATTTCATCATGGCAATATATTCATTTTAAAGTTTAAAACTGTAGCATGTACGCGATCGGTCAATAGGTATATAGGATGTACAGTGGTACATATCAATTTTCTGAAGTGTACATACGTACCCTTAACGGCATCGGTGTATGTCCATACACAAACGCGGGATCAGACATACGACAAAGTTACATATAGAATATAACAGTGCTCGGTAAATACATACGGAGAAGGGGGGCATGATCATGTACACTACTAACAGTTTTCCCTTAACCCGTTTTTATAACATGTGAGTGATATGAGAACAGTATAAAACATGGTGGATACTGAGAGCGGTATAAGCATGGTAGGTACTGAGAGTAGTATAAAACGTGGTGGATACTCAGAGTAGTATAAAAGAATGGTGAAACATGTACTGAGAACCAGTAAGAAGCATGTAAAGATATGACTTGCAGTTATCCAGAAAGTAGTATTTTAACATGATTTAATCACAGTTTATTGTTATACGCAGTAAATAAGCTTGTAGGGGTACTTGTCTCGAGCAAAACAAGAATAAGAATATGAAGATACAGATGTCCGGTGTCCTGTCAATAATGATATACAAACTCAGCCTCTAAGTTATGACTAAGATTACACTAGTGGTGTGACACGACTCCTAACTGGATACTAGCCAAGTGGGAACCTAGCATAAAAGTCCAATGTGGGGTGACACTATATCCAAACTAATTTTCTAGGAACTTTACACTAGTGTAGGGTGAGGTCCAATACTACAATAACTCAAATCAACATAAAACTTTGTAAGTCGTAACTACTCTATAAATAAATCAGACTGTACACTAAGTTCCAACAATTTTTGAGATAGAAAAAAGCTCAATTTTACATAAAATAAAGTACCAAAATGATCCTTGTTAATTATAGAAATTTATACTAATTTTTCTGGAATTTATAAACCCTCATAAATATTTATTAAAAATCAGTAAACACATGTATCCTGAAAATGAGTTCTGTTTTCCTATTTGTATAAAATGCCAAAATACTTATTAAATGCTGGAAAAATTATATTAAATTAGCTAAATTAACATAGTATTTAAATACAATTTTTCCCTAATTTTTACATCAATTAAAATATATATAAAAATTCAAAAACAGCAAGAAATAATTTCTGGAAAATAATTAATTTCAAATTAAGGATGATACATAAGCAAAATCTATAGATGTTGTCGGATGATAAAACAAATATTACCAACGTGTCCAGAATGGTCAAATTAGCTAGGATAGCCTATCCATAAGTCCAATTTAGATACAGGGGCAAAACGGTAATTTCGGGTCAAAATGATATCCGCTATTGGACACACTTTGCACCGAAAAATGTGTCAGGATAGAAGTCTACAAAATCTAGCAAATTATATGTCCACGAATCCAGAATGATGATACGAACCCAACGGTATGTCCGAAATGGAATTCCGATAAGCCGATCTCAAAATGACACGTTGACACGGACATTTGGAATCCGGTTTGCACCGAAATGCGTGCTGGAGCAAATGTCTTCAAAACTCAGCAAATTATATGTCAACGAGTCCAGAATGACGATACGAACTCAACGGTATATCCGGAATTGGATTCCGATGAGCCGATCTCAAAGTGATCCGTTGACTCGAAATGTGGGACCCGCTTTGCACCGAAATACGTGTCAGGGCCCACGTTCTCCAAATCATACAAACTTTATATGAAAACGTGCCAGAACGATGCCACGAGTCTACTGGTGGTGTCAGAAATTGAATCCGGAGTCCCGGGTTCAAAAATGGAATTTAACAAGTACAAATTAAAGAATTTGGACGGCCAACTTTGGCGTCGAATTCGACCAACCAAACGTGTTCACAATGAAACAAAACTTAAGGGGCAGGAAGAGGGTTATACCAGCTGCGCACAGGAACTGGTAGCGCACCAATCGGAGCTACGACGGCGGAGTTACGAGCTGACGAAGTTGGCTCCACAAAACTGTCCAAAAATAGTACAATTTAAAGTGTCAACTTGGTGGCCATTTTTGATGTATCAAATGACAAAATTAACGGACGAAACTTGAGGGGAGTGAAGAGCTATATACCGAGATTGTAATGGAGTAGAGAGTTTGCCGATCTAACGGCCGAATCTTTCGAAAAATGCGCGCGAAGTTGCTGCGACGGGACGCCATTTTCGAGTTCAAAACTCGCGCGTCACGACGGAATTTCGACGTAAATGCACGAATAGCCTATTTCGTGCGTCGGAGACGACGAAGGCGGCAAGGGGGGGTTCGCCGGGGGTGTGCCTGGCCAGGGAAGGGTCGCCGACGGTGGCTGCTGGCTACGGTGGGACCAACGCACGTGGCCGTGCGCACACTGCTGCGCTGCGGCTGCTACTACTGGTATAGCTGCTGCTGCGGCTGAGGTGCGGCGGCCGGCAGGCCAGGGCGGCGGTGGCGTAGCGCCGGATACGACGGGGGTGGTTGTGCGGTGGTGGTGGCGGTACTTGATGATGATGATGGTGAGAGTGGTAGTGGTAATGTGTGGTGATGAAGATGGAGTGAAGGAGTTGTGTTGATGGTGATGATGAAGGTGAAGAAGAGGAGGAGAAGAAGATGGAGGTGGTGGCTGTGGGTGTTTGTGGTGGTCTTGTTCGGCTGTAGGTGGGGGGGTTCGGTTGTTGAGAATGAGAGAGGGTGAGAGAGAGATGTATGTATATATATAATATATATAGAAAGAGTGAGAGAGTGTGTTAGAATAGAGAGAGAGAGAGATATTATGATAGATATTATAGGAAGAGTGAGAGAGAAGTCGGTTGGGGGGGAAGTGTGTGCTGGTAGAGAGAGGGGAGGGGTGATGTGTATGTGTAAGGAGAGAGAGAGTTATATATATATATATATATATATATATATATATATATATATATATATATATATAAAAGATATTTAAGATATTTGATAAAGTAGAGAGAAAAAGATATTTAAAATAGAGAAAATAGGGAAATTATGTGGAGTGTTTGGGTAGTCATGAAAGGGAAACATGGAGCTTGGGTTCGGGTTCGGTCGAGCCGGGTCGGGTCAAAATCGGACATGGTAAAATAATTAAATTTAAATGGGTATTTATAATCAGGGTTAAATAAGTAACATGCGGGGACTCAAATAAATGGGACACAAGCGTCATGTGGGTAGTCGGCTTCATGTGGGCCATGTCCATACTTTGGGTCGACTAGGTTGGATCGATGTCGGGTCCCGAAATTAAATTGGAAATTAAATCAGGTTTTGCGGTAGATAATTAATTGGCCTAAATTGACCCGAAAGTTGTGCGAAGGAAATGAAGCACAAAATGGAGTGTCTGAGTGGGATACGAAGATCATGGGTGAAGAGCGTCTCGAGTAGATCATTCATGAGAAGTTGGTTCTGAGAAAACAACTGGTCTGGTGCTCCTAAATTAAAAGTTACGGTAACGTGCAAACGATGATCAAAGATAAAAGTGGGAATAATTATTCAACGATTAATTGGTCTAAGTTGACCCGAAGTTGCGCGATACAAAAAGTGCACAAGGGAACGAGTTCAAGTAGGATATGATATATCAAAACGAAGATAATCTTGTCTACTTCAAAATCTATGAAGAGAGTTTACAGAGATTGGCATCCCTGACGCTTCAGAAGTCAAAGTCACGGGAAGAAACATTATTGTTCAAGACAATTAAATAATAAAATATTTATTGAAAATAATTTATTTAGAAAATTTAAAATAACCCTAAAATTCAGGGGACTTACATCCTACCCACCTTACAAGAATTTCGTTCTCGAAATTAAAAATCATCCAATAGGTCAAACTATAACATGTAGTTGCTCTGGCTACAATACTCAATCTGCTACCCTTGTGATCATCTCTTCTGCTTCTCTTTACAATCTTTTTGGTTCAGGTTCAACAAGGTCCTTCTATCATAAACTACGTCATATATCCTTTAGAATCTTCCATAGTAACATGGAACATTTATGTATACCCTAAACTATAGGTCATTCTCTGGGTATGTTTATAAGCCTAAAATGCTTAATTATCAACCATATTTTCAACCTCAATTGTAAATACTGGATTTCCTTATCGTATCCTAAGTATCCATATTCTATCAATCCACAGGCCCTTAGCATCATTTGTCGTCAATCCTTTTCTACAGCTTCTCTTTGAAATTATACGTTCAATTCTTATCCTTGGCGTAGAGCCTTCTTCTTTTTACTCAACAAGTCCTCCGAATATAAATCCTCGATTTCAAACTCCCGATTTAATTACCAATGTACATATGTCTTTGCCTCGTTTTTTGTCTTTTTAAATGATATCTTTTCGATCTCGTACACAATATCTTATCTCATTCTAACTTATTCTATATCATTCCACATATCGATCTACCCTCTAATCACATGTAATTAGCTATAGGTAACCAACCAAAATTCTATAAATACTAAATCCTCAATTTGTGAATACAAGATTCGGATCCTCAATCCGTAGTCACAACAATATACTATCTTATTTCTCCACCTTAGATACCCTATCATCAATTCATACTATCAATACCATCGTTATTAATGGTTTCCAAGTCTACTATAATCAGTCACCCATACTTGTCCTATAAGCTTAATCTAACCAATCCCTAGGAAAAGTACTTATCATAAACACACAATACATTTATAGTTATACTATAGAATCAGTTAACAATGTTTGGCTATTTCGGTCGTCTATAAAATAGAAGGTAACAAGGCCTAAGACTGGGTTAAGCAATCCATAACAGTGTCCAAATAAGTTAAAGGGTTAAACAAGACAGACAAGTTCGTCAAAATATCTCCAAGAATGGTATGAAGACAACAAGATGCATAACGAGAAGAATTACCCAAGAGGTTAACGAAGAAGAGTTTAGTCAAGTCATAGGAAAGATGGAACACAAAAATAATTATGTCCAAAAAGATAACATGAAAGCAATCCTGTTGGAGAGTCCTAGAGAACCTGTAATCCTAGTTGTAGATGTAGACAGGACAGAGTTAATCAAGACAGGGAAGAATGATAATAAGAATTTATTCTTGCTCATTCGGTCATAACGAAGTGAACCAAGTTGAGATATGATCTGATAACCATACCCGTCTTCCTGAAATTATGTTGCCAGAATTTTTGCCACACCAGTAAGCTTAGATGCAATAAACAATAGAGTTAAGACTAAGGTATACACCCTAAAATCATATTATCTAGAATTCTCGCCACGCCAACCGGTATGGCTGCGAGAAAATCTAAATTCCATAACTAAGATAAGTATACCCAAAATCAGGCCTATGTTTTTGTCATACCGGCTAATATGGCTGCGATAAATTCTAAACTCCATAACTAAAGTAGACATTTACCTTATCAGGATATACCATAATTCAATCCACAAAATTTATCACGATGCAAGATCAAAGTCAACAACGAAAATCAGAAATTAAATTCAACAACGAATTTAAGGAAGAGCAAATAAAACAGGTAAAAACAGATTTCGAGATAAGATTAGAGTAAGATCCTCAGGGGTCATCCCAAGGGTACTATCCTGGTCAAAATTATAACCCACTGAATTTCAAGCAAGAGACTAAATACAGTTAACGGTCCTATGTTGTGATGAGTTTTCCTATGTTACAATCCTAGAAATCCTCTAGGTGTTCTAAATGTTATTCCTAGTGTTATCTAGCTATCTTAAGATCCTAGTTGCAGGCATGCTTGGTACAATAACGTAACCAAACAACTTAAGTCTGGACCTGCGTGGGCTACCACTAAAAATATGTCACGACCCGTTACCCAAATTGTTGGGTCGGGCCGAGCCATGTCCAGCCTACGCTTGGTTAAAGCATAGTAAGCTGTTCTAAGAATAGACAATAAAGGATCTAAGCTGCTAACAGTTCTAATATCACATTTAAAGGTTCATCACAACACAACATCTATAAGCGAAGGTAAACAAGGTCTAAGTCTCAAAACACATGAAGGATATCTAAGCAAGGTTCCCCGCTGGGGCCTCTGTTTCACTTAACAAAATGCCTAAAATTGGCTTTTGAAAGAAAACTAGAAAAAGTACAAAAGTACAAGTTATTCTGGGAAGTATTGCTATGGAAGTCTGATCTGAGAGCGATCACTTTGTTCCTTGGACCATACGATGATGAAGAAGAAAACTGCTTGAAGAAGACTAACGATCGGAAGAACTAAGTCACCGAAAAGGTATCGAGCAACGGCACTGATGGTACAGTCGAATACTTTCTTGCTTTGCTTCACCCTGTTCTTGAGAAAAAGTTGAAGAAATGCTTCTGGGAATATCACTCTGGAAGTATGAGTTTTCTCAGAATCTCCTCTCCTGTCTCTCTGTTGATCTCTTGCTTTCTGTCTATATGAAAAATAAGTCTATTTATAGACTTAACCCTTTGTGCGTAAAAAGCAACAAAATCGGATCTTTACGCTAGCAACTGTCACCCACGATGCAACTCATCCTCTACGCACGTTGACACGTGTCCCATGTCTACGCATGGTGACACGTGTCCCACTACTTCAACAAAATGGAGAGAGCACGTACATACGTTCCTCGAGAAGTGTGGCATGAAAGCCACGTGGGCAAACCACGTTCTTAAGTGGTCAGAAAAGATCGGGCGTAAAAATGACCCAAAACACACTCCCAGCGTAAAGTGGCAAACTGGGCGTAAAATAGCCCAAAATAAACTTCCCAGCGTAAAGTGGCTAAAATTGCCTTGAGCGTAAAAAGTAGCCCAAATAGACTTTACGCCCACAATAGCCTTGAGCGTAAAAGCTCGAATAACTATCGTGCGTAAAAGAAGTAATTTTATTGAGCGTAAAATAGCCCCATCTGCACTCTATGCGACGAGTATTGGGTTGGGTGTAAATCCAATCTTCTCTACTTCTGTGCTGTATGCTGTCAGAAAAATCATTCTGTCAGATCAAATCTTCTGCATTAAATGCAGCCTGACAGTCTGTCCCCAGCGTAAAGTTCAATGAATAGTTCCTGCGTAAAGTAGCTAGCGTAAAGAGTAGCTTGCGTAGAGAGTAGCTCGCGTAAAATTCTCAACTTCTTTGACTAAGTCCATGAAGCACTTTTTACGCTCCTACAAGACCCCCGTCAAAGTTTTCAAATTATTTTCAAAATTTGAAATACTTTGCACAGAAGCGTAAAATTCAGGATTTCACAGTCAGCGTAGAACTCGGGATATCCAACGGTCATCCGCGTAAAAGTTGGGATATCCAACAGTCAGCGTAAAATTCGAGAATTTGAACCGATTCAAAAATTCTATAAATAGAACTCTTTGAAGAGAGAAAAACTTTACTTGTCTTCTTTAATCTCAATATCTCTTCCTCTTCGGCCTCTTCCATTCTCTTGCTTTCAATCCGATGGCACCCAAGAAGTCGTCCGCCGCCGGCAGTAAGGACAAGAAGCTCGTCGGTTCATTGTCGGTCGACCACACGAAAACCCCTATCCAATCATCCACAACGCCCCAACAGAGCAACCCCGTCATAGCTCCGGCAATGAAGGGTAAAGCCTACTTAATCTCGGCTACAAGTTCGCCGGAGAAGAAGAAGAAAACCCGAACCTTCAGATTTCACGCCTACGTCATACGTGTCAGCGTAGAAACTGAAATAACAAAATACGCCCACGTTATACGTGTCAGCGTAAAGTTAAGAATATACGCCCACGTTTATACGTGTCAGCGTAAAACTAAGAAAATACGCCCACGTCTATACGTGCCAGCGTAAAATCTAAAATACGCTCACGTTTACACATGCCAGCGTAAAATTCACAATACGCTCACATCAACATGTGCCAGCGTAAAATTCGCAATACGCTCATGTCAACACATGCCAGCGTAAAATTTATAATACGCTCACATCAACATGTGCTAGCGTAAAGTTTAGAATACGCTCATGTCAACACATGCCAGCGTAAAATTCATAATACGCTCACATCAACATGTGCTAGGGTAAAATTTAGAACACGCTCATGTCAACACATGCCAGCGTAAAATTCATAATACGCTCACATCAACATGTGCTAGCGTAAAATTTAGAACACGCTCATGTCAACACATGCCAGCGTAAAATTCAAAAGTAAAAGACTTTGTGTAAAATAAAGAACTTTTATACTTTAAATGTTTTCATAAGCGTAAAGTTTGCATAGTCAGAGTCTTTAGCATAAAACTAAAACCAAATTATCTGCTTAAAAATTTTAACTCGACTTTTTTTCTTTTTGCAGTAGACTTGCAAGCTCACCCACTAGCAGAGATATTTGGCTCATCAGCTGGTATGGTGGGCTCAAATTATTTGGAGAACCTATCCCATGTGGAGTTTCCCCAATCGAATCCGGAGTACCCTGTAGAGAGAGCACAGTTGATAGCTACCCAGGGGGATAGAATGCTGCTATCCATGATTAACGGAGAATTGTTAACCTCGCTGGATGGCCAACAATTTGCAAAACCACCTTTCTTATTTTGGGATGCAATAGACTGCAAGTCACAAACACACCCCAAGAAAGAGTCTTGGGTGTTCAAGTCTGGAGATAGAGCAATGTATCTTCCTGACATGGATAGAGATTATCCCCTGTCCGCATTCATCCATGCCACCCATCCTCGACAGATGCTGTGGAATCTGACTCCCAACAGTCATGAAAGGCCGGGTAGAATCATATTCAAGAGGGATAATGCCAACGATATGGGCTACTACGTCAGTATTCCCAATGGTGGTTTCGTTCCTTTCTCTGGTCTCTTGCCAGGATTTACTCCGAGTGAAGATTCGGCTTTAATCCCACCGGTGCAGACCCAGATGTTCATCAATAAGTTCATAAGGGCTGCGGTATTGTATCCCCAGACAAACCCTAGGCTACCGGGATGGTTGACTCCATTTAACCAGAACTGGATCCAAATTAATATTTGGATCATGAAGAACTTCCAGACAGAGCTGAAAGACATTGGCCTGTATGAAGCGGTGGCCTCCACTAGTCAGGGCATACCACCGAACAACAATTTGTTCATGGCTTTGATGGAGATATATATAAGTTCAACTGGAACTTTTGCGACCCCAAAAGGTGAAATGGGTCTCGCACTTCATGAAATGCAGTTCATCTCAAAGCTGCCAATGGGAGAAGCCCCATATGAAGAATATGTTCCCTCCAACCGGGAACTTGCTGAAATCCGCGAGAAAAACCCTCAATTGGTTGAGGTATATAAAGAGTTGATGTGCCACTATATGATTTGCACTACTATGCATGAGAGTGGATCTCATCTAGCATACATCAACAAGTGAACGACATATCTCTTTTTTCATAAGGATAAAATATCCAAAGATGATAAAGAAAGATTCCAGGAGAACAAAGCTCCAACTATCAACACTGGTTCAACAATCTCTGCTGACAAAATACGGGATATGATGATCAGCTACAAATTTCCGAAAAAATATTTGTCCACCAAGACTGGGGAGTTCTCTGCTGGAACTGAAGCCTTGAGCTTCCTCAGATATGGTAGCCAGAAGATCTCCAGGAAAGCCTTGCTGGCAGGATTCCTTTCTTTGTGGTTGAGAAGATGGGTTATACCAGGAACTGGTACAATTGATAGAATCCACCGAAACGTGCTTTGGCCAGCGGTACGTTTGGTGTTTAAAATCAGAATCAACCTGCTCTCGGCAATGGTGTCCCGAATAAACGCAGGTCTGAGGACTTTTGGTGAGGAGCTAATCAACAACGCTCCTCATCGAAACGTATTCCCCAGGGTAGAAATGCCCTACACTTACTTGATGGGCTGGTTGTTGTATTACAACTGCAATTTATTGCCACCAGGCCCGGGAGATGATGCGGAGGTCTTCCTCCAAAAGTTCAGCAAAGCTACTTGGATTGCGACTACAGTGGCAGATACCCGAACAGTCTTGAATTATTCTTATGGTTGGAACTTTTTCTGTACGAGGCCACAAGTTCCAGCCGACTGTTTCGGCGTTCAATTTGAAGATGAAGTTGAAGGAAGAACTTTATTGTCAGCACCAGTCTTCAGGTGGCTACAGTACATCAGACCCTCCCATCTGATGTACAGAAATGAAGACAATTGTGCGTTCGAACCATATCTGCCAAGTAGGTTTGCTCGCCAATTTGGATATGACCAACTTCATGTTGGTAATCCTTCTACCAGTTTTCGTCACTATGGGAAACTGATTGATGGTGCAGAGGTTGGAGGTATTTTAGTACTGCCCGTACTGGTGCCAAATTCAAAATATCAATCGCTACCAGCACCACCGAGCTACGTATACTCCATACGTATACTCATTTTTATGCTTTTATTCGCTCCTTTGTCCATGGCTACAACATGAGAGGTAGTCTAAGATAGCCTAAGGAAGGGAATGTTGAGGAGCCAATCAGGGTACCATCAGACATCCCTGACGACACAGCTGTTCCAGATCAGTATCTGGAAGTTATCCCTACGGGAGTTGGGGAAAAGCTACAGAACCCATCATTATTGGCAAGTCCCATAAGCGGAAACAAAGTGCAGCTATCACTCTTCCAGATAAGACTCCGGAAAAGAAGAAGAAGAAGCTACCACCAAAAGACCTTCTAGATCAAGAGCCTCTACCCCGGAGAGTGACACTCAGGTAGATGAGCCGCAACATGTTGCATCTTCTTCAATTCACCCTGGAGAAGGATCTTCACTATCTCAACCAGCAGCACCTACGGTAGTCCTCTCTCCAGGACGTCTTAGCTCGTCGCTTCATTTAACTTTGCCACAAAAGGCACAAGTTGTGGAAGACGTCGCCCCAGTACATATTGCTGATCAAGAGCCCATCCCATCCGATGAACCAGCTATTAATTTTGATGATGAGGATTGGACTGGAGATTATGACGAGTACTTGGCACGTCCAACACATACTCCAGGTAAATATAATTTATACAAAATCCATACGGAACTATGATTTGTGTATATTAACTTATTTTGTTTAATTTTTTGTAGGTATTATTATTACCCCAAAGCTTGTGGCTCCCCCTCCTCCTCAAGAAGATATTTATGAGAAAAACGAGGAATCTGAGGAGGAGGCTTCTTCTTCAGAAGAAGAAGATGCTCAAGAAGAAGTATTACGAGAGCCCGAAAAGGAGACTCAGGAAGAATGTCCTCCTTCTATGGAGGTACAACAAGAGCCAAAAGTACAGGCTCAGCCAGAAGTATTTCCTCCTACTGAGGGTAAAGATAAAGAAGAAACTACAGTAGAACTTATTGTAGATGATGAAGTGGCTGCTGAGGAAGAGCTAGATTTTAATGAAGACTCATTTGTAGAAGGATTCACTACAACTGAGATACTCGAAGAGCCTGCAGAGCCAGTAGCTGAGGAAGGTGATGAAGGCATAATTAAATCATCAATTGAAGCTGGGGAAGTTATAATAGCATCTTCTACTATTGCTACTGATCCAGTACAAGTTCCTGAAGAGTCAATGCCTGAACCGGAATCAACTGCCACAACTATCATTCCATCCACAATAATCTCCGCCACTGAAACTCAAATAGTTTCAGCTCCAGAAACAGCTGGAGTAACAAATAATGAAGACATTGTTCCTGAAGCTCCTGGGAACCAGTTGGCTATGGTAGCAGTGACAACAATGACTTCATCTCAGCCTGCTACCAAGGCAACAACATCTGCTCCTAGTCTTCAGAGAAGAGATTTGGTAGATATCGCCGCAATGCCGAGTTCAAGTGCAAAAATGAATCTCTTAGTTGAGATTCATACTGAGACTTTTTAAAAAACTCTGGCAGCTCTGATCAAGATGGTCTTGAATAAGGGCCTCAATTATGAAAGTTTGAAAGCATCTATCTCTCTCACAATCAGAAATGTCGTCATGTTTAACGATGTGGCGAGAGCAGCGACATTGGAGAAAATCGTGGAGGGACTTGAACAGCCTATCAAAGAATATCTGAAGCTGTCAAGTGAAACTACTGAAAATCTCATCCAAGAGGAATATGACGCTTTATCAGCTGAATACCTCGCTCGGGAGACGAGATTCAATGAAGCCCTCCATGAATATAGCATAAAAGTTGCCAAAGAAAAAGCTTTTTTGGCAGGAGAGAAGCCCGAGCTGGATAGCCAGAGAGCAGCCTATAAAACCTCGAACATGAGAATTCATCAACAAAATGATAAAATTCGAGAAGTTGAGGCTGAGTTGGCTCGCTTGAAGGCAGAGAGGGATCAGCTGATCATAGCTCGAGACCAGCAACTGACACAGAGCTCGATCTTGGAAGAACAAATCTTTGGAGCTGAATCTACTATTAAAACCCTTGACGAAGCCAAGGATCAGATGATAGTTACTTTTGCTGAACTTTCTCATATCTGCACTCCTGAAGCTCGACGCTCCTTAGCTGCTAAAACTGTATTGAACTCTCGTGACATGCGTCTAGCAGAGCTGCAAAAAATGCTAGGAGACTTATCTGCTCCGCCTTAGGCAAAAATAGCTTTTGTAATCTTCTATTTTTTCACTCTGTAATTTTTACAAAAATGAATAAAATATTTATTTGTGATCCTATCATTGAAATTAAACAATAGGTATGAGATAGAAAATACTTATCAGAGGTAATATGGACATGACAAGTTTTTTAAACTCAATAAATTGTATCTATCCAGAGGTAATATGGACATGATAGTTAATGAATCTCTTTTTTTGTTTAGAGTATACGACACAATCAGAGGTAATATGAACATGACAGATCGTAACAACTCAAAGAAAAATAGATTAATATCTATTCAGAGGCCAAATGAACATAATAGATAGGAAAAGAAGTAGATTTAATATTTATTCAGAGGTCATGAGAACATGATAAATAATAAATCTCTTTTTTTTAATTAACTGGTAAGACAGAAGATCAAAATTCTCTTCAAGAAGACAAGTAATCAGCTTAACCAAACATTGGTAGCTGGGGAATAAAGAAAAAATTCAAACATAATATTTCTTAAAGAATTTGCCATTGATCGACATCATGAGCAAATCTCCATTAGGTTTAGACAACCTATAGGCACCATTAGAGAAAACTGTCTCGATGACATAAGGGCCTTCCCATTTTGCTTGGAATTTTCCTTTGCTCTTATGAGTCATCACCATCGGTCTTCGAACAGCTAGGACTAGCTCACCGACTTTAAATACCCTCTCATTAACTTTACGATTAAAAATTCGAGATATGCGGGCTTGATATAGCTCAATATGCTGTTGCGCTTGAAGACGCTTCTCGTCCAATCCTTCAAGTTCTTGAAGTCGTAAGCGATCATTGTTCTCTGTAGTTAGCTCATTAGCAATGGCTATTCGAAGAGATAGAATCTGGATTTCCAGTGGAAGAATAGCCTCACATCCGTAGACTAGTGAAAACGGTGTAAAACCAGTAGGAGTTCGGACTGTCGTTTGGTAAGCCCATAAACATTTTCCAAGTTTTTCATTCCAATCACGTTTATTAGAAGAGACGAACTTTTTGAGAAGTTTGATAATTATTTTGTTGAAAGCTTCGGCTAAATCATTAGCAGCTGGATTATAAGCCGTAGAAGCCAGATTTTGGATCCGATTCTTGTCGCAGAATCAATAGAATGCTTGACTGGCGAATTATGGTCCATTGTCATGAATTATCCGTCGGGGAATCCCAAAACGATAAATGACATGGTGTTTAACAAAACTAACCACATTTGATGTTTTTACTTCAACAAGGGGAACCGCTTCCGCCCATTTAGAAAAGTAATCGGTTATAGCTAGTATAAACCGATGTCCCTTGACAGAAGGAGGGTTAATCGGACCAATAATATCCATGCCCCAAGCTTCAAAAGGCCAAGAAGCTGCTGTAGGATGTAAGAATTCAGATGGTTGATGAATAAAATCAGCATGAATCTGACATGCTTTACACCGTTTGGCATAATCTACAGCATCTGCTATCATGGATGGCCAATAATATCCCATTCTTCGAATGCGGTCTTATAATTTTGGACCCGGTTGATGAGCGCCGCAAACACCATCATGAGCTTCACGAAATGTTTGCTTAGCTTCACTCTCTGAGAGACATCGTAGCAAAAGTTCGTCATATGAACGACGATATAACATATGTAAGAAAGAATCATAATAAAATCGAAATGATCGTCTCTTGATTGATGCAGCTTCCTTCGGATCTTCAGGTAAAATCCTATGAACCGCATAATCAATGAATGGACTTCTCCAATCCCTCTGTTGGGAACTTGATTCTGTAGTATAACTATGTTCAATATGCAAGTTATTCTTTACACAGAATAAGTCTCGATCCAACAAAGTAATGGTATTTTATCTTCTAATTGGAACAGCTAAATCTGCAGCTAAACTAGCAAGAGCATCAGCTTCCAAATTTTGAGAATGTGGTACGAATTCGATGAAGAATCCTTTGAATGAAAGGACCAATTCGATTACCACTTGATGATAAGGGATGAGGTCAGAATTTCTGACTTCATATGTCCCTCTAACCTGATTAACAATCAGTTAAGAATCTCCATAAGCTTCCAGGAACTCAATGTCCAGTTGTTTTGCTACTTGGAGACCGATTAGCAGAGTATTATATTCAGCCACATTGTTGGAGCATGGCTCATTAAAAGAATGAGCACGATAAATGACTATTTTTTCAGGAGAGACTAGGACGATGCCTAATCCTGAGACGATATTGCCTTTAGGTCCAACCCGTGATGCTCCATCAAAGTATAATTGACAAATGTCATCCTTTAAAGTCATGTTGCAATCCATGACTTCATCTGGAATGTCCTCATATAGCTTCGATGTTTCAGGTATAGGGTGAGCTGCTAAGAAATCAGCTAATGCTTGACCCTTCACTGATTTTTGAGGTACATAGACCATATCATAAGGAGTGAGCAACATTGCCCAGGTGGCTAACCTGGAGTTAAGAATGCTCGATTTTCTCATCAATACCCGAATAGGATTTATTCTGGAGATGACATGAATAGTCTGTCCTGACACATAATGTCGTGTCTTTTGAACAGCAAAAACCAAGGCCAGACATTCCTTTTCTACAGGAGTATACCTGTGTTCAGCTCCAACCATCATTCGGCTAAGATAATAAATTGCCTGTTTATAACCCATATCACTTTTCTGTGCAAGAAGAGCACCCAGTGAATGATCTAAAGCTCGAACATATAGCAAAAATGGTCTTCCTACCACTGGTGGTACCAGAACAGGTGGATTTGTAAGGTATTGATTGATGTTATTGAAGGCTTTCTGACATGCTTCATTCCAGACAAATGATACACCTTTCTTTAATAGATGGGATAAAGGTTGACATCTCCCAGAAAAATTGGATATAAATCTCCTGATATAAGCAATGCGACCTTGGAAGCCGCGGAGTTCTTTTAAATTGCATGAAGGACGCATTTCAAGAATTGCTTTAATTTTATCAGGATCAACATGGATACCCTGAGAAGTGGTGACAAATCCCAAAAATTTGCCACTGGACACCCCTAAGAAAGATTTAGTAGGATTCATCTTCAATTGATGTTGGCGCATCAACTCGAATACCGTCTTTAAGTCTTGAATATGATCATCTTTTAATCGACTTTTGACAGCAATGTCATCTACATAACATTCAACTGTCTTCCGTAGATGTTCTTGAAAAATGTTGCTCATAGTCCGTTGATACGTAGCACCGGCATTTTTCAGACCAAACGGCATGACCGTGTAACAGTAAACCCCAAGGGGTGTACGGAAAGCGGTATGTTTTTCATCTCCTGGATGCATCTTAATTTGATTGTATCCTGAAAATCCGTCCATGAAAGACATGCATTCAAAACCACATGTATTGTCTATCATGACATCGGTAATTGGAAGTGGAAATTTATTCTTTGGACAAGCTGCATTAAGATCCCGAAAATCTATGCAAACTCGGACTTTTTCGTTCTTCTTCATAACAGGAACAATGTTGGCCACCCAATCTGGATGTTGTTCTTCACGCACAAAGCCACATGTGATCAGCTTTTTGACTTCTGCTTCAATTGCATCCATCATGTTTGGTCGAAAATGCCGTTGATGTTGTTTTGCAGGCTTGGCATTAGGAAGAATATTGAGTTTATGAGTAGCAACTTTAGGATCTAGACCCAGCATATCCTCATAACTCCATGCAAAGATATCAATATATTCTTTAATCAGTTTTATCAACTCTTCTTTTTCATCTTCAGAGAGGTTTTTACTGATGAATATTGGTTTAGATATAGTTCCGTCTCCAACATCAATCTGGACAATCTCATCCTCTATAGGTGGCTGTCGTTGTTCAAAACAAAGTTCCCATTGAGTGTCTATTTGTTGTGTCGAAGGATCATTCTCAAATGGTTCAGATTCACCATCAGTTTGAACCAT
The DNA here is from genome assembly GCA_029216955.1 of Iris pallida. Classification (NCBI taxonomy): domain Eukaryota; kingdom Viridiplantae; phylum Streptophyta; class Magnoliopsida; order Asparagales; family Iridaceae; genus Iris; species Iris pallida. The sequence goes on from JANAVB010033818.1 coordinate 4,639,157, forward strand.
GTTGACTGAGAATACACACTCAGATTCATCATAATAGTCTCCTTCAGAATATGAGGATTGTAAAAAACTGGAAGAACATTCTTCTTCCATATCTTCTTTGCACATGTGGTGTGTATCCGATTCGATGAATTGGATTTCTTCTGAATCTGAGGATTGTGAAGAACTGGAAGAAAGTTCTTCTTGTATATCCTTATTAATCATGTGGGACGGATCGTATCCCAACCCATGACGAGTTTTCTGGTAAAATGGATCATCATATAATGGTAATCGTCTACCTTTGCCTTGATTGAGACCTTGCATATCTTCAAGTCATATCCCATATTCTGGATAATCTTGAGAGATTGTTGACTATATCTGTCAATTCGGATTCTTCCTCTATCTTTATCTTTAAGATCATCTGTTTGAACAACATAGATATTTCTAGCCATACCAAACACAATTTGGCGTTTGTTTTTCTTATCAGATGGAATCACAAAATAAGATTCTTCGTGACGTCTATAAGTTACACAAGCTTGTGATGAAGCGGCTACCGGAAGAAAATAGGGAGAAGATGTTAGGAACCTTTGAGCATAAGGTCCAACATCGGCATGAGGAGGAAAGGAATTTTTCTTATGGTCAATGTATAAGGTTTCCTCTGTATCAATGTCATCTTTATATTGATGACTTTGATCATCAGAAGATAAAGTCATTCTTTCAATAAATTTGATAGTCGTATACTCAAAAAGGAAATCTTTATTGATATTAGAAAGTACAGAATGATCAATATTTACATCATTTACAATTTGACTGATACGCTTCGGATTGATCATTAACGGACCGTCATCCGTCTTCTGCGTAGACTTGCCAAGGTTGATGATCAGTGGTGGTTCTAGATCGTTACGAGAAGTACGTCCCTTGACTTTGATCATGAGAGGTTGAACTTGGCTCTTGGCAGGAATACTCACTGATTCCTCAGATGAAGCTCGAGTTCTTCATTTGACCTTGATCACCAGAGGTTGATCATTGACAGATTGGGATTGGATTTGACCTTTGACTTTAATCTTCAAAGGTTGCTCTTTCGGAGGATCTTCATTGATAGATTGATCTTCAGCAGGTGATCGATCTTCAGCCATATCTGATATCTCCTTCACATGCTCTTGTTTGTAGAGCATTGAGTCAGAAAAATAGGCTTCGACACCCTTGAAAGGATTGATATCAGCAAACTCAGTCTTCACAACCCCTTGGGAATCCACGTACTTGAAGCATTGGTGGAGAGTTGAAGGCACAATGTTATGTTCATGTATCCAAGGTCTTTCGAGAAGGATATTGTAAGATACATCTGAATTGATAACATAAAATGTCGCCATAGTTCAAAGATCACCAATTTGAATCTTCAGACGAATCTTCCCCAGTGGTTTACTCTTGCCAGAGTTGAAACCAACTATCGTGGTACTAATGTAAGTCAAATCACTAGTAGGAATCCTCAAAGGTTTTAGCATACTCTGAAGAATAATTCTAATAGAAGACCCAGGATCAATATAAATCCTGTCAATTTCAGTGGATTCAATATACCCAGTATAGCACAAAGGCCTGTCGTGCTTATTATGCTTTAACAGCATATCTTCTTGTATGAAGGTAATGTTAGGAATTGCCTCCATCACACTATGACATTGTGGATACGACACTGGTGTATTATCAGGACTCTTGAGTTGAGCTAAGCATGAGTCTGCTTGTAGCAAAGCTTCACTCAAGTCTTCCTGCTTTCTTTAGAAAGACGAAGCAGCTCGAATATAGAGAGTCTAGCCGGAGTATTGGCTAACTGGAATAGAATATCAAATTTGTAGGACTTCATCACCACCCCTTGATTTGAAGCAGATTTTAAAGGGACGTCAAAGCATACTGCTTTCTGTTTTCCCTTCTCAACCACAGATGGTTTAGCAGAAACAGGAGATGGTTGAGCTGGTATTGTTTCAACAACATCCTCTGCTTCTTTGGAAGATCCCTCATAATCTTTGTGGTACTCTTTTTCAGGTCTCGTACCAGTAAAGGTTTTTTCTTCAGACTCAGGAGAATGAAGTACCATATTGCAGGATTTAGTCTTTTTTCCCTTAATCTTTTTCTTACGAGGATTTTTATGAGGAAGCTCAGAACCCAATCCAACAGTGGATTTTTGACTTTGAATTTGTAAAGGAAGTCGCATTCCTTTATCAAAATTCAAACCTTCTGCTTTTTGAAAGTCATAGCCCATCTTTTTCATAAGATGGACTGATTGTTGACTGTACAAATGAATGGGTAGTGGACTTTCAATAGGTAATTTAACAGAGGAAAGAGGAATAGAAACCTCTGTAGCCACAGGAAAAGGAGGCATAGAGACTTCTGTAGAAGAAGGAATAGAAATCTCTATAGCCACATGAGAAGGAGTATTCAGGATACGAGGAAAAATTTCTGTAGGAGCTTTTTCATAAGCAGCAAAGACTTGTTGTGCCCTGTATAAAGGGACACTATTCATAGCTAACCATTGCTGATGAGTAAGTTTGAGCTTATTAGGAGGAGACATGCTTGGAGGGCATATATTCAAACCTCTCAGTCTATCCTCCAAAGGAATACCACCCCATAAATGATCCAAATCATCATGGTCTGGGGTTAAAACATGAGAAATTATGTTACAGGTTTTGACTTTTTTACCCTTCTTGGAATTTGAAGTTTTACCTTTATTTTCCATTTCAGGTATTAAATCAGGGTATACCCACATGATTTTACCATTTTTCAGTGTACGGGGCAAAAGTCCTTTATTTTGCTCTCTGGCAGGCGGAATATTCACAATCTTCATCGTCGCCTTTGGAATTGGGACAATTCTATCTGGAACTTGCTGTGGAGGAAAACTTCCAAATTGAAGAGAAACCATATTGGTTGTGACTGTATGCTCATCGTTAGTTAAAGCGATGGTATTGGCATTTATCAGTTCCTGGATTTTCTTCTTCAAGACATAACAAGCTTTGGTAGGATGATTTATGTGTCTGTGATAGATACAATATTTGGGATTGTCGGTCAGATTCACCTCATTAGGCCTTTTTGGCTCAAGAATTTGGAGTTTTCCACTCTTTACCAGACATTAGAATATCCCTGGGATGTCACAGTCATCAAAAGAGTATTCTTCTTTTGGCTTAGAAGACTCCTGATTATTCGACATTGTTTTGGGTTTTGAAAGATTAACCACAAGGGTTTCCTTTCCTTTTCCATTACGATTGCCGGAATTATTACCAGAAGAGCCTTTCTTTCCTTTGTCCTCTGAGGCAAAGATCATCCCGCGTTCACAAGCCAACCTACCATTGGTCTCGGCAGAAACTGCTGCTATAATAAACTAGGCCCAGTCTGTGAATTGGGAACCCGTGAAGACAGCAATGGATGGTCGCATATTCATTTTACATGTATCAATCAATGCTGAATCTGGCATACCAGGAGGCATCTTCAAAGTTGCCTATCGGAAACGTTCAATGAACGTCCGAGTATCTTCCTTCTCCTTTTGTTTGATTTCTATTAAGGAGGACATGTTCATGTCCATACCTCCTTCATAGAAGCGGGAGAGAAACATTGCTTTAAATTCGTCAAAGGAAGATATGCAATAGTCGGGTAAACTATGATACCAATCGTAAGCTGAACCCGTCAGGCACCCGATGAAAACTCGGGTAAGAAGAGCATCATTCTTCTGCAGATGCACAGTCATAATATCAAAGTAATTGATATACTGACTAGGAGAAGCCTTTCCATCAAATAATACCATCGATTGTGGTTTGAATTTCGGAGGAAAGGTTACGTCATTCCAGTGAAGAGGATAAGGTTGCTTAATCTCTAACCTCTGGAGCTGATCCTTGTGCTTCAAAACTTCAAACTATGCTTTTAGTTCACGTACTGCTTGAATAGCTTCACTGGTATGAGGAAGCACATTCGATTGAATAGTTGTTGGATGTACCGTAACCCCCACCAGAGGTGGTACATCTTCTAGAATGATAGGATCTGGGGATGCAGAATTTTGATTGACAGCAGGCTCTTGATTATTCAAAGGTATATCAACCCCTTGACTATCTTGAGTTTGTGCTGCTACCTGCACCGGTGTTACTACTGCAGGCTGAGCAGTTTGCTGAGTCATTATTATTTGGTGCATGCTTTGCATCATGGTAAGCATGTCCTTTAGTGATTGCTCAACGGCAGAGAGACGTTGTTCTGTATTAGCAGATGACGTCTCCGGTTCATCTCCAATAGCATAAGATTCAACCTTTCTTGAAGATACAGAGGGATTAGTATAGAGGTATGAATCGACACTATCAGTTTCGGACTCAAAAGACTGAGTACCCCCAGCTTCTGAATCAGAAATCTGCAACTGTCTTTGTCTTCTTGATCGAGTATTCTGATATACTCCTTCAAAGGAATCAAGAAGTCTGTTAAACTGTTGTTGACCAGGAGTTTGGGACGAGTTGCGTCTTGGACGTCGTCCTCTGTTGGTATGAGATGCCATATTGACTGACGCATATGACAACTCATGTTCTTGATCATCAGTTTGCTGCTGAGGCACATTGTAGCTTAATCGATCAAAAACTGACCGTTTAGAAGCCGAACAGCAACACTTGATTACAATCTGGTGACACTCACAATGATAATTTTCTTGGAGGAGTGTCACAAAAGATTGTCTGTTTTTACGTTTTTTGTACTAGCAACTCGCGTAAATCAGAAGGAGTAGAGGGAGTAATCTTCTTTATTACATTTGGGGTAGAGAAACGATTGGTCCCTTGTGTATAAAGAAGATTACTGGCTGCATTAGCAGAACCAAACTGTACATTTTTACGTGCTTGGAGTTGCGTGCGTAAATCGTGAGATTTTTTAGCACAAAGGACTCCATCAATATTACGCGTAATTTGTAGGTTTGGTACCTTGTGTACAGCAGTATAGAAAGGCTGTTGGTTGAAAACAATGTTTTTATGCTGCATGCGTATATGTAAATTCACTTTAGATGCAAAAGCATCATTGTAAATTTTATCTACACTGTCACAGACATGAGATTTACCTTTACGCGTAGAGCGCAAAATATGAGTATCTGCCACGTCACAGACGGGAGATTTTCCTTTGCGCGTGGAGCGTAAATTTTGTGTGTCTACCACGTCACAGACGGGAGACATATTTTTACGCGCGGGGCGTAAAGCTTGATTTTTACGCTCAGGGCGTAAAACTTGATTTTTACGCTCAGGGCGTAAAACTTGATTTTTACGCTCAGAGCGTAAAACTGGAGAGTCTGCCACGTCACAAATGGGAGACTGATTTTTACGCCCAGGGCGTATCACCAAAGTAGAGACTGCCTCGTCACAAACGGGGGTCTCCACCACAGGAGTAGGAAGGATTCCTTTGCCTTCAGAGACAACAGGGAGATCCGAGGATGCTTTGGACTTAGGAATCCAAATTTTTCGCGCCTTCCGTGATTTTTGAACATTGGAGCAGCGAGTACTACCCCCAGTTCAGAGCATTTCTTCGTAGGCAGTCTGGTCGAAGTGCACAACCAGAGTCTTCTTTGTCGATCCGACCGACACATCATCATATTGAGAAATTGCCTTTTCGTCAGAGGAGAAGGTCATCCCCAGCAGAGTCGCCATTTTGTTTCACTTAACAAAATGCCTAAAATTGACTTTTGAAAGAAAACTAGAAAAAGTACAAAAGTACAAGTTATTCTAGGAAGTATTGCTATAGAAGTCTGATCTGAGAGCGATCACTTTGTTCCTTAGACCATACGATGATGAAGAAGAAAACTGCTTGAAGAAGACTAACGATCGGAAGAACTAAGTCATCGGAAAGGTATCGAGCAATGGCACTGATGGTACAGTCGAATACTTTCTTGCTTTGCTTCACCCTGTTCTTGAGAAAAAGTTGAAGAAATGCTTCTGGGAATATCACTCTGGAAGTATGAGTTTTTTCAGAATCTCCTCTCCTATCTCTCTGTTGATCTCTTGCCTTCTGTCTATATGAAAAATAAGTCTATTTATAGACTTAACCCTTTGTGCGTAAAAAGCAACAAAATCGGGTCTTTACGCTAGCAACTGTCACCCACGATGCAACTCATCCTCTACGCACGTTGACACGTGTCCCATGTCTACGTAAGGTGACACGTGTACCACTACTTCAACAAAATAGGGAGAGCACGTACACACGTTCCTCGAGAAGTGTGGCATGAAAGCCACGTGGGCAAACCACGTTCTTAAGTGGTCAGGAAAGATCGGGCGTAAAAATGACCCAAAACACGCTCCCAGCGTAAAGTGACAAACTGGGCATAAAATAGCCCAAAATAAACTTCCCAGCATAAAGTGGCTAAAATAGCCTTGAGCGTAAAAAGTAGCCCAAATAGACTTTACGCCCACAATAGCCTTGAGCGTAAAAGCTCGAATAACTATCGTGCGTAAAAGAAGTAATTTTATTGAGCGTAAAATAGCCCCATCTGTACACTATGCGACGAGTATTGGGTTGGATGTAAATCCAATCTTCTCGACTTCTGTGCTGCATGCTGTCAGAAAAATCATTCTGTCAGATCAAATCTTCTGCATTAAATGCAGCCTGACAGTCTGTCCCCAGCGTAAAGTTCAATGAATAGCTCCTGCGTAAAGTAGCTAGCGTAAAGAGTAGCTTGCGTAGAGAGTAGCTCGCGTAAAATTCTCAACTTCTTTGACTAAGTCCATGAAGCACTTTTTACGCTCCTACAGCCTCTTCTGGAGCTAAGGCCAGGTCCTCAAAATCAGTACCATAATATGTATCACATAGCATTTTCTCCTCGGAAAGTGAACCTACAACGTTTTCCTGTCAGGACGGGAGCAAGTACTGATTCTACAAACATATAATACTGATCATGTGATGGAAAAAGATAAAATAACGTAATCATGGCACATCTTGATTTATCCAGTTTTAGATACATTTTATTATGGCAATATATTCATTTTAAAGTTTAAAACTGTAGCATGTACGCGATCGGTCAATAGGTATATAGGATGTACAGTGGTACATATCAATTTTATGAAGTATACATACGTACCCTTAACGGCATCGGTGTATGTCCATACACAAACGTGGGATCAGACATACGAAAAAGTTACATATAGAATGTAACAATGCTCGGTAAATACATACGGAGAAGGGAGGCATGATCACGTACACTACTAACAGTTTCCCCTTAACCCGTTTTTATAACATGTGAGTGATATGAGAACAGTATAAAACATGGTGGATACTGAGAGCAGTATAAGCATGGTAGGTACTGAGAGCAGTATAAAACATGGTGGATACTCAGAGCAGTATAAAAGCATGGTGAAACATGTACTGAGAACCAGTAAGAAGCATGTAAAGATATAACTTGCAGTTATCTAGAAAGTAGTATTTTAACATGATTTAATCACAGTTTATTGTTATACGCAGTAAATAAGCTTGTAGGGGTACTTACCTCGAGTAAAACAAGAATAAGAATATGAAGATACAGATGTCCGGTGTCCTGTCAATAATGATATACAAACTCAGCCTCTAAGTTATGATTAAGATTACACTAGTGGTGTGACACGACTCCTAACTGGATACTAGCCAAGTAGGGACCTAGCATAAAAGTCCAATGTGGGATGACACTATATCCAAACTAATTTTCTAGGACCTTTACACTAGTGTAGGGTGAGATCCAATACTACAATAACTCAAATCAACACAAAACTTTGTAAGTCGTAACTACTCAATAAATAAATCAGACTGTATACTGAGTTCCAATAATTTTTGAGATAGACAAAAAGCTCAATTTTACATAAAATAAAGTACCAAAATGATCCTTGTTAATTATAGAAATTTATACTAATTTTTCTGGAATTTATAAACCCTCATAAATATTTATTAAAAATCATCAAACACATGTATCATGAAAATGAGTTCTGTTTTCCTATTTTTATAAAATGCCAAAATACTTAATAAATGCTGGAACAATTATATTAAATTATCTAAATTAACATAGTATTTAAATACAATTTTTTCCAGATTTTTACAGTAATTAAAATATATATAAAAATTCAAAAACAGCAAGTAACAATTTCTGGAAAATAATTAATTACAAATTAATGATGATACATAAGCAAAATCTATAGATGTTGTCGGATGATAAAACAAATATCACCAACGTGTCCAGAATAGTCAAATTAGCTAGGATAGTCTACCCATAAGTCTAATTTAGACACAGGAGCAAAACGGTAATTTTGGGTCAAAATGATTCCGCCATTGGACACACTTTGCACCGAAAAATGTGTCAGGATAAAAGTCTACAAAATCTAGCAAATTATATGTCCACGAATCCAGAATGATAATACGAACCCAACGGTATGTCCGAAATAGAATTCCGATGAGCCGATCTCAAAATAACACGTTGACGCGGACATTTAGAATACGGTTTGTACCGAAATGCATGCTGGAGAAAATGTCTTCAAAACTCAGCAAATTATATGTCAACGAGTCCAGAATGACGATACGAACTCAACAGTATATCCGGAATTGGATTCCGATGAGCCGATCTCAAAGTGACCCGTTGACTCAAAATGTAGGACCCGTTTTGCACCGAAATGCGTGTCAGGGCCCACGTTCTCCAAATCAAGTAAACTTTACATAAAAATGTGCTAAAACGATGCCACGAGACTACTGGTGGTGTCAGAAATTGAATCCGGAGTCCCGGGTTCAAAAATAGAATTTAACAAGTACAAATTAAAGAATTTGGACGGCCAACTTTAGCGTCGAATTCGACCAACCAAACGTGTGCACAATGAAACAAAACTTAACGGCAGGAGGAGGGTTATACCAGCTATGCACAGAAACTGGTAGTGCGCCAACCGGAGCTAAGACGGCGGAGTTATGAGCTGACAAAGTTGGCTCCACAAAACTGTCCAAAAATAGTACAATTTAAAGTGTCAACTTGGTGGCCGGTTTTGGTGTATCAAATGACAAAATTAACGGGACGAAACTTGAGGGAAGTGGAGAGCTATATACCGAGATTGTGACGGAGCAAAGAGTTCGCCGATCCAACGGTCGGATCTCTCGAAAAATGTGCACGAATTTGCTGCGACGGGACGCCATTTCCGAGTTCAAAACTTGCGCGTCATGACGGGATTTCGACGTAAATGCACGAATAGCCTATTTCGTACATCGGAGACGACGGAGGCGGCAAGGGGGGGTTCGCCGGGGGTATGACTGGCTAGAGGAGGGTCGCCGACGGCGGCTACTGGCCGCGGCGGCGTCGGCGCGCGTGGCCGTACGCGCGTGGCCGTGCGCACACTGCTGCGCTACGGCTGCTACTGCTGGTGTAGCTGCTGCTACGGCTGAGGTGCTGCGGCCGGCCGGCCTGGGAGGTGGCGGCGCAGTGCCGGGCACGGCGGAGTTGGCTGTGCGGTGGTGGTGGCGGTGCTTGATGATGATGATGGTGAGAGTGGTAGTGGTGATGTGTGGTGATGAAGATGGAGTGAAGGAGTTGTGTTGATGGTGATGATGATGGTGAAGATGATGAAGAAGAGGAGGAGAAGAAGATGGAGGTGGTGGCTGTGGGTGTTTGTGGGAGTGTTGCTCGGCTGTAGGTGGGGGGGGGTTCGGCTGTTGAGAATGAGAGAGGGTGAGAGAGAGATATATGTATATATATAATATATATAGAAAGAGTGAGAGAGAGTGTTAGAATAGAGAGAGAGATATTATGATAGATATTATAGAAAGAGTGAGAGAGAAGCGGTTGGGGGGGAGTGTGTGCTGGTATATATATATATATATATGAGGGGTGATGTGTATGTGTAAGGAGAGAGAGAGAGTTATATATATATATATATTTATATATATATATATATAAAAATATATATATATATATATATATATATATATATATATATATATATATATATATATATATATATATATATATATATATATATATATATATATGTAAAAGAGATATTTAAGATATTTGATAAAGTAGAGAGAAAAAGATATTTAAAATAGAGAAAATAGGGAAATTATGTGGGGTGTTTGGGTAGTCATGAAAGGGCAACATGGAGCTTGGATTCGGGTTCGGTCGAGCCGGGTCGGGTCAAAATCGGACATAGTGAAATAATTGAATTTAAATGGGTATTTATAATCAGGGGTAAATAAGTAACATGCGGGGACTCAAATAAATGGGACACAAGCGTCATGTGGATAGTAGGCTTCATGTGGGCCATGTCCATACTTTGGGTCGACTAGGTTGGATCGATGTCGGGTCCCGAAATTAAATTGGAAATTAAATCAGGTTTTACGGTAGATAATTAATTGGCCTAAATTGACCCGAAAGTTGTGCGAAGGAAATGAAGCACAAAATGGAGTGTCTGAGTGGGATACGAAGGTCATGGGCGAAGAGCGTCTCGAGTAGATCATTCATGAGAAGTTGGTTCTGAGAAAACGACTGGTCTGGTGCTCCTAAATTAAAAGTCACGGTAACGTGCAAACGATGATCAAAGATAAAAGTGGGAATAATTATTCAACGATTAATTGGTCTAAGTTGACCCGAAGTTGCACGATACAAAAGGAGCACAAGGGAACGAGTTCAAGTGGGACATGATATATCAAAACGAAGATAATCTTGTCTACTTCAAAACCTATGAAGAGAGTTTACAGAGATTGGCATCCCTGACGCTTCAGAAGTCAAAGTCACGGAAAGGAACATTAATGTTCAAAATAATTAAATAGTAAAATATTTATTGAAAATAATTCATTTAGAAAATTTAAAATAACACTGAAATTCAGGGGGCTTACACCATTCATAAATCATCCGAACGATATCTTGTTTGCGACTCTCGAATCATGACCAACTAAGCGCTACTCGTTCTAAGGCTTTGCGATATCATCGCTTGTCGACATACTCGTACTATCCGTAAATCCTTTAGTTTTGCTCGAACAATTTCTATAACGTCCATACACCACTCAGGGTTCGAGCCACTCGACTAGTCGTCGACACTCACTCTTATTTTGCTTCGAAGCTATCACACTCATACTCTATGTGATGAGCCTTAAGACCATAGGAACAAATGGCTATATGCAGCCGTAGAACCGTGGGACCGATCTAGGCTATTGTCACGACCCGCTCCCGAATAGTCGGACACGAGTCGGACACGAGTCGGACACGTCCAGCCTTCGTCGTTAAACACGACGAAGTAAGCTGTACCAATCTAGAAAAATCTCATCAGATAATTATGAACAAGTATGAAATCACAGCATCTATAAACGTATCCCAGAATAAAGGTAAAGTACAGGTCCACAAGTTATTACATTCATCCAGCTAGAATAAGTCTGATAGTCTCAATACAAGGAAAATATGGAAGAACTAAGGTAAAGCTTAAGGCTTCTGCAGCCTCTAAGTCAAGAGCAACTCCAGCTGGCTCTCATGCATCTACTGGCTCTCGGCCATAAAATATGTCGCACAGAGCCTCCAACTCACTGTAACATATCCTAGTCATGAGCGGAGCTAAGTACAGTTCTAGGTAATGAACAAGAACATGATAAAGAAATAGGTACAGGGGTACATGAATATGAAATACAGGAATGAACAGGAAAGTACAGGAAAGTACAGAAAAGTGGTACAGGAAATAAAGTACAAGAACTATAGTACAGGAATATAAAGTACATGAAATATAAATGTACAGAAAATGTAATGTACATGAATGAAACTATAATCCTGAAGTAAAAGACATGATAAGTGCACAATATTGAAATATAACTAGTCCATGTGACCGGCTGGGGTGAGTACAGGAGCATGTACAAGAGTACATGAATATGGTACGGCTTAGGGCCCGCGTGCACGATGCGAGGCCTAAGCAATCTACATGAATATAGTAATCGGGGATTGGTCACAAGGCTAGTGTATTTCCCCACCCGACACAAACAAGTACAAGAACAGGAATACAGGAGTACAGGAGTACAGGATATCATGTCATGACGTGTCACAAGAAACGTACAAGATATGTAAATATACAAGACCGTAGAAAAGTACTTGCCTTGCTCCGGGAAAGTACGGGAAAATAATGGAGCTAGATGTCCTCATGTTATGAATGATTTACAATTGGTTAAGTTATGCCCATTATCTAGTTAATATTTAACTATTTCTACTACCAACTATAAATACTTGTTTAATTTAATAATTAAAAGTACTGCCAGCCCACTTCTTTCCTAACAATCTAATCACAAGCTTCTCATGAATTGCTACATCAAGGTGGCAAGACTCAAATGACAGTTCCAAAAATTAGCTTAGGGTTTCCTTAGGAATAGGTAACTATCCATCATTACTAGTCTAATAGGTTTGAACTCACATAATTAACCCAACCCAGTGATCCCATCTGTTGGAACATGCCAGTGGAAACATACTACAACCCACATACACTATATTCAAAAAATAATTCAAACACCTTGAAGCTCAAAATTAGGCAAACTTACTTTCTCAGTAATCAACCCCACCTGCATATATATATAGCTTTCCATTCAATTGCATAGCTGCCCATAAATAAACAAAAGGAAGCTGAACTTAACTAACAATTTATTGAAACAAAACTGAACCCATAGTCTCAAAAATCAAAAGTATTCTCATAATGTATACTTATACAAATTCAGCTTTTGAAGGAAAACCAATCAATTCAAAACATACAAATTAATTTAAAGAGAGAATACAATCTATATAAAGATCCAAAGACACAGCTGGATCCATCCTGGACACGCCGAACTGGACCCCCATCCCTGGACACGCCACGACACCCTCGGTTCAAACACGACCCCAACTTCTGGACACGCCCCGACTTGAGCCACAACACTCTCGGTTCAGCAGCAAATCAACACAGTCAAGGTAATACATAACTCCAATGCACACATCAACACGAACGGTTTGAATCACCAGACATGAACACAGATCACAACATCATGGTCGATCCTGGCCAAAACCCAACTCAAAAGGCAGAAACAAAAATAATGTGAATTAATGGAGAGATAGCATTCATACCTGAAAGAGATTTCCTAATACGAGACGACTTCGATCCAAGTCTCGATTCTCTCACGAATCTAGGCGAAATCAAACTGCCGCTGCGACGTTTAACACAAAACAACCAAGACAAGGATTAAATTCCCGACACTAGCTGGCCCTCCCCGAAGGAGTAAATCATAATAACGACGTAACTTACAATTAAGAACAATCGAACTCAATTCGAATTCTCGATCTATCACCAGCTCCCAAAATTCTACAACCAAAATTTAGACAGGAACCAACCCTCAATTCAATCAATGAATCCAAGACTCAAAATGAAAATGAAACCAAAATAGTCACAATCTTACTAAGAATGCAGAGTCTCACTGATCAAGTCTCAATTATACGATCAGATCATCCGAACCTATTTCAAAATACAATACTCAGTACCCCTATCCGAAGTATAGCTAAAAATAATTTTGGAAAATCAAATCGAGAGCCGATCTACTCACCCGAACTTTTGGATCTCAAAAACTCCGTCGATCTAGAAAAAGAAATCGAATCCACTGGTCTTCTAGTGCACTCGAGTAGCGAGTAAGCGATTCTACGATCGATCGACCTTGAATTCGAAAATACCAAATTAGATCTGAGAGTGTAGAAAACGAGTCCCAGTAAGAAAAACTCACAACGGCTCACCTTAGTGTTACTGCCGGAGTCGAAGTAACGAAATTGCCGAAGAACCGCTGCCGAAGCCGATCCGCAGGAATCGATCGCTGCTTGCCATCGAAGAACGCTCGTCGAAGCTCGTATGCCAAATTGTCGGAGTCGCCTAGCGCAGCTCGCCACCGCCGGCCGAGACTCGGTTATGGCTCGAAAATTGGAGAGAGGAATTTGAGAACTAAGAAAATGAGAAAGAGCTGCTGCTCTCTCTCTCTTCAATCCGTAATATAAAAAAATGGAATTTTGCAGTTAGGCCCCTCTGCCAAACCAATTTACAGATCAGCCCCTCCGCCCTATAATTTTTACACCAACACCCTCTTCCTTTTTACTTATTGCAGGATTCTAAAGAAAATCAGTTAGAACATTTCTAAAATTGAGTGGGGACCACTAATTGGTTATAACAAACTTTCAAATTTGAAATTATGCTCCTAAAATTATTTCCCTCCAAAAATAAAATCAGTATATTTATTTTTAAAACCAAAACTTATTGTTTGAAACTTTAATCACCAACTATTACTATTAGAAATGCTTTTAAAATCAAATTTATTTTTTTCTCAAAATAGGGAGATGGAGTTACAGCTATGCCGAGACTTGGATGACGGGACCGTGCATACTTATCAAGTGTTCACGCGGGCGACGCCTATAACTTAGGCTAATTCGAACCTTGTGGCAACTTAGCAACTTAGGCCAACTTCTTTCTCCCAAGCCACGGGACGAAGGATCGAGTGTCATTTAAAAGCACGCTGAACCGACTTCTAAGCAGACCGTGGGACCTTTTTCCATGTTCTAACACATTTTGACCCGTCGGGATTATTCCCTTAGCTATGTGGATTCGTCTCTTTTATTAGCAAGCCTATTGTGCAAGTTGAAAACGTACGATTTATTAGGTAAAGGCTAAGATGAGACAAGTTCAACGAAACTACCCCACCTGAGCGAGGAGTCGCCTCGACCGAGCGGTGTCTCCGAGCAAGCCGTTGCAAGGCTAAGTCCGAACGCCATCGGCGTTTCGATTCCTCTGATTGACTGAACGGGACGGGGCACTACAGTTCGTGCTCTGGTACATAGAATGGTTAGGTTGTGTCTAGTTATTGTGACCTTGCATTGAGAGTCGGGATGTTCAAGTGGCGGATACAACTTGTACAATTTTGAGGGGCAGGGGAAGACAATTAGTAGGCGTATGTGACAGACAACATTCAGTAAGGGCCATGTCGCTCAGCGTTACCCGATGGGGCCTCGGCTTGTGATCCGACGTCAGCCCGTGCTTCGACGCCATATACTTAATTACCTACCCATACGTACTAGGGTTGTCTTCAAAGTGCATTCACTTAGCTGGTTAGTTCACCCTTTACAGTTATTCAGTATTACTTCATGGCATGTTTCCTCTGTATCTTGCTATGTCCCTTGAGGACCTGGTTGCTTTCCAGATTTAGACGAGCACTTACAGTTGACTGGGTGCGAACCGGGACTTGTGACAAGACTTACGGCAGAAGATGACGAGGTGTTACCTGAGGAGTTCCCCTGACTCAGGATATGGTGTTTGTCACGACCCGCTCCCGAATAATCGAACACGAGTCGGACACACCCAACCTTCGTCGTTAGACACGACGAAGTAAGCTGTACCAAACTAGGGAAATCTAACCAGATAATAATAAATGTATATAATCACAGCATCTAAAAACGTATCCCAGAATGATCACCATAATCCATAATTCTATGTATATAAATGTACGAGTCATCAAGAGTAAAATGTACTATGAATTTTAAAACAATATCTAAGAATAAAGCTAACAGTCTAAACCTAAAACCTCAAGCAAGTCATGACACATCCTGTTCAGCTAAGATCCCGGGCTCTGGCTGTCACGACCCACACCGGTTTTTTTTTTAAAACGGATACGAGACGTGTCCAAGCCAGCCTACGCCACAGTGTCGGCGGTAGAACGCTGTCACGGCCATGAAGATCAAAATCCCAAAATAATGCTCATTCACAAAAATTAATTTAACTTACAATGATCACAAGATTTACATTTGCCGAAAAATATAAACTTGTACAAGGATTTGAATGACTACAACTCCACTATCTAACTAGTTTCTAGGCTTTTGTTTGCAAGTACACTTGTATCTCCCATGCTAAGTGAATCTACGGCTAACCTGAAAAATGTTGGTTTCCAGTCAGGAATGGAACGAGCACAATCCACTGAATGCAATTTCAAATAAAGAAAAATGACTATAAACAAAGGTTAGACATCAATTATGAGTTTTGAAAATAAACAGTAACTACGAAAAACCAATATCAATAAATAGACACAAAATACTTTTCCCAACTGTTAGAAGTACCTTTGATATGTGATCGGTCTTGGGACAATTATGCGACACGGTCTACACGGTCTAAAGTTACACGGTCTACAGTTACACGGTCTACAATTACACGGCCTACAGTTACACGGTCTACAATTACACGGTCTACAGTTACACGGTCTACAGAAAATATAGCAATAAAGAAACACTGTCTACAGAATAATAATCACTAACTACACAGTTTAAATGCAATAATAAACACGATCTACTCGGTCTACTTTGCAATAAATAAATCACTATCTACACTGTCTACAAGAAATAAATGCAATACGGTCTACACGGTCTACAAGAAATAAATACAACACGGTCTACACGGTCTACACGGTCTAAGGTCAGATCACACATCCTTGGTACTTATCATTCCCGACTCAACAATTTATAATAGAAAATAATCACATAACCAATAACCAACCAATGAGATATAGTAAAAATCAATATCGAAATGCAGACAATAAACTGTACTCACCTGTGGTCCTTTGCTGGTGAAACCGACAATCTGAACTACTCAATGTGCCACTATAGTCAAAACCCCTACAACAGTCCCCGGAAGCTGAAATAAACAATACCAATGATCTCAGAATAGTCCAATTAGCTAAGATTGCCTGTCCTTAAGTCCAATTCTGGACACAGGAGCAAAACGGTAATTTCGGGCAAAAATGATGTCCGCCGTTGGACCCGCTTTGCACCGAAAAGCGTGCCAGAGTCAACAGTCTCTAAAGTCGTCAAACTATATGTCTACAGATCCAGTTTTTCGATACGAACCCGACCGTATGTCCAGAGTTGGATTCCGGCGGGTCGTGCACAGAATCGCCCGTTGAGTCGGACCGTTGGGCCCGCAAAACGACGTCGGATTCGACTGTCTCAGAATTGGACCAAACTTGGCATACATGATCAGAAAAACGATACGGTCCTGTTGGCGTAAGTTTCGTCTCGATCTGATGAACGTGCACAAAGTAATTGGAGAATTTGCAAAGTGCACGATACGGGAAATTTTGACGGATACGCGTCGAATTCGTCGCGCACACGCGACCAATTTGAATTCCGTCAAAGCCCACACGACCACGAAGCTGTTACGCAGCTTTCGATGCCTTCGGTGCACGACCACGTCGTCCAGATTGGCGTGACGCACGTCGTGTGGATGAATTTTATTGTTTTGAAAACAGATTTTTATCTAACTTTGGAAACTGATTTCTCCGTGAATAATTAACAAAATCCAAATCTAAAAAGTAGGTTGTGATCTCCTATATGTTGTCTAGATAGGTGTTCAAGTAGAATTCCTAATATGGTACTGTATCGATCAGAAACGATCTGCAAATATGGGTGATTGAACTGGTTTTTGCTCTATTCTGGAACGGGTTTTCGTCGATCTCGGGTTCAATTTTTCGAGCAACCGAGGTTATCTAAAATCAAACTAACTGATGGGAGTTACAGTTGTATAGGTTGTCTTTCCAAAACATCTTACGGATCTCAAAACGACGAAGTACAAAGGAAGATATTTACCTTCGAAGTTGGGCGATCGCTGCGCCTACTGCTGTTTGCGCTTGCTGAACCGATGCACGCGGGCTGTGCGCGCGCCCTCCGGCGGCCCGGCGGCGTGCGCCCAGGTGGTGGCGACGCATCGGGGTGGTGGCGGCCTGGTGGTCGCGCTAGGGTTTTGTAAAAACTCGTTTGATCCCTCTCCATCTCTGTTTATAAATAAACGCAAGTTCGGTTTATCCCGAGCGCGGGGAGGAAATGTTCGGCCTGGGCCTGGGGCTACTCACGCGTGCTTACCAGTTGCTTGGGGAAGGAAGCCCGAGCTTAACTCGGCTGGGCTAAGCCCCTTGGGAGAACTGGGCTGGTTTAATACCTTTTTTTCTTTTTTTTCTATTCCTATTCTATTATATATATATACTCTCCATTTCATATATATATATATATATATATATATATATATATATATATATATATATATATATATATATATATATATATATATATATATATATATATATATAAATATATACGTTTATACGTATATATTCATACACCTCTCTATATATATATACACACAAAATACCTATATTTATATACACTTATTTATACATACGTATTTACACCGATATATGTTTATATAAAACACATTTACACATATATATCTATGTATACACAAATACGCATTTAGATACTCATACACTTATACACGTACACGTACATATATTTTATCTATATATATACATGCACCCCTATATGATATATATATTTATATATATACACTCATAAGTACCTATGTATATATATATACATATATATATACACACTTATACATATATTTATAATATATATTTATATACAAATACACATATACGATATATTTATACTTACACATATACCTCCTTATATAAATATATCCATAAAATCTAAATAAAACCCCAATATTTCTATTCCTAGTGTCGGACCTATTCTATATAAATAGGAATATATATATTATACATTTATTCGAGGAATATAATATAATCAATATTAATCATGATAATAATAACAATAATAATAATAATAATAATAGTAATAATAATAATAACGAATTTCCATAAAACACTATTTGGCGTATATATACCATTCTGCAGTCTAATGATCCCAAAAGTTGCACAAGGACCCATTTGTACACGTGTCACTGGATATCAACTACCCATAATATTTATATTATTAAAATATGAATACTTAGGAAATATTTATTTACCACTAAAATGAAATGCAATACTCTCATACCAATTTCCTCAATATGTATGTCCTTGGATGTGCTGCCTGACTACATGGGTTTGAGTTCGGTCCGGGTCCAGTCCGGGCTGGTTCGGTACAACCGGGTTGCTACGAAGTCAATAAATTTAATAATAAATAATTAAACTATTTATAATGGTCATGCTATAACTTGGCCTGGTTTTCTTAGTTAGGACACACTGATGGACAGGTCTTCCCTACCAGGGCTAATACACTGGTCAAAGCACGCCACTGCACTATCCGTGCCACGATTTCTAGTCACCTTGTACTCCAAATCTCAACCATGGCTAAAATCATCTACCGTAATAATAAACTAAACAATTATTTATAAAACAATTTAAAAGAAAATAATCACTATTAAAACAAATAATTGTACAAATAAATATTACAAATATTTTCGGGAAGGGAGGCTACAAATCTACCCACCTTAAAATAATTTTGTCCTCGAAATTCTAATTTATAACTATTTCTAAAAAAATTCAGAGAAAGGACTCTACCATTTTCTTAATTTCCTCGAATTTTTAATTCCTTAAAGACAGTTTATGTCCTCCTCCTAGCCATTTTGTAACTACGAACTCCGAGGACTTCTACCCACCTTTGGACACACTACTCTCTCAAAGTTATGTCACTAAAACTTTATAATCATTCAACTAATTGCTAACAAATTGCTACCAATAAATATCTATTGTGTATGGCATCTATAATCCTCTTCTATTTATCAAGCAATCCAAAAATTTAACAAGCAACAAATTTCACAAGTGGCTAAGGAATATTAGCAAACTCAATAAGCATGCCCCTTCGTTGCTCTGAAATAAGAAGGACGGGAAGATAAGGAAGAATAATCGAGGGCAATTATGAAGTTTCAAGAGCGGTAGAGGGTATCTAATGGTGTAGCTAGAAAGAAGGTTTATGAACCATTGACTTTATTTGCTAGAGTGGACTACTCTAGTCCAGTCACTTGCTAAGTCAACGAACCCTTTGTTTCTCAGAGGGTCTTGCAATCCATGCAGTATAAAAATTTCGTTCTCGAAATTCTAAACAGGTTCCATAATAGAACGGAATTTGAGAAATCAAGATTGTGATCTTTTTCGTGGTTATTTAAACACACGAGCAAGGGATATAAAATGTAATACAAGATCACATCACGCCTTCCAGGTAGACGGAATAAGGGTTACGAATGACTTCATATCCCGAGAGGGGAGGCTACATAATAGGTACATAGCCTATTTCAACTAGTGTGGTTTTACAGTCCAAAAATGATGGTACAAATGGATGGATTTTACTGGGTCTTAATGGGTTTCCCTAATTGGATGTCAGTCGTCGGTTGGATGAACCTTGGACTTCAATCTATATTGACTGGACAAGATCCCAATGATAGAACTATTTCCACTAGGCTAGGATAACCTAGAATAGATTTCAACCCAAGTGGTTGAGCTAGTTGCCAGTCGGGTGGTTAGCTAGGATGCTAAAGCCCCAAAATGTGCCTTTCGTGACTTTGGTGTTTAAGTAGCACGAGAAAACACCATTGAGTGGCACACTAGCGACACGTGCATAGTGGGCTTCAAGCAGATCACAACCATATATTGGGTCGAAAGGTTTGAGTCGAGATTGAGTCTCTAATTGTAGCCGGAAAGCTTACCGGTATTATGGTAAGGGTTATAACTCGTCCTTTTGTCCTGAAAGTCGTACATCAAAAATAGAGTACAAGAGGATGGGTTTGAATGGGACATGATATACCTAGATGAAGGTGGACCTGTCTAGATTTTCGCATATGAAATTTGTTGGAAGGTAATAACTAGTATTACGCTCCGAATATTAATGACACGGCCGGGGACACAAAATGATCTAAAAGGAAAGTGGGAGTCCATGGGCACTAATTATCATCTAAATGGAATTCATTCTAATCAGTAGGTAATTCTTGCATACCCTAACAATTCTAGAAGGCTTACAGTCTACCCACCTTAGAAGCTAGGTCATGGTCTTAGGAATAATGAGGTCAGAAGAATTTCCAAAGTCAGGATCTTGTACCCCGACTCTAGTTAATAAAGAATAAGGCACGACGTATAAAATTACGGTAGATATAAGTCAAGTCAAGGATCGTTCCTCAATAAATGGGAAACGAGTGTGTGTGTAATGACACGTGGTCGATAAGATAGAGGGCATCCACATCCATGGTACACAAGAGTTATCGACGGGCTAACCAACTCTAAGGCAAAAGGTTTCTAACTGTTGGGTCGTGAACTTCTATTGGTGTCGAACCTGCCAGACTATTTTCACAAGGGTTCAAGTTGAAGCAAGCTTCAAACAATTGATTTGAGCTCACAACATGGTTTCTGGAGAATAGGTAGTCTCCTAGGTTGGCATTTGGTCCAGGAGAAATATCCTAATCGTCCTCGGACTTCAATGACCAGAAGATCATGATAGTAGGTTTAGGGTTGCAGAAAGGACAAGTAACTTAAGGCAAGGTTCTAGTCACTTGGCTGGTCAATGGTAGTTATACTTGCATGTACAACTATCGAAGCCATGGAAAATATTCTGTATCTATCTACCGATTATGAACTTCCGTCTTTCCAAATCAGTGAAAGGCAAAAACAGTAGAGTTCAAGGGAGATGTCACTGAATATAATTTCGTGATTTAAAGACGAAAGTATAATTCAAGAGGAATTGTCAAAGCAGTCGCGGATGAGATCCTAGAGATATCTATATCTCAATCCACGTACGTAGTGTAATTTAAACGAAGAGCGAACCAAAGCATCATGGTTGATCAGACCATAATACACTGATTCTGATTAGACAATAAGTTAGTGGGCGTCCCCAATAAACATATGTCTTGAATCAAGCTCGAGAACAGGGTAAGCTTGCAAAACTAGGCTGTGATAGCAACATTGGTCAAAATAGTCAACTACAAGTATACAAGATTTTTTTTTCGAAAGGAGGCATTAGTAGTTCGAGTTCTGTGAGAATCAAACCTTACCTGGTGTTCTTGTTTATACAGTCTTCTTACTATCTTCTGATCCATAAGGTCATGGTCGACTAGTGGGTTATGAACTCCTTAAATTCTATATTCTAGGTAACCTATTAGTGTCAATCAATTTTCTCGTCAATAGGTCACAAGGACCACGGAATGCTAGATCGGAGGACGTGTTACCCAACTACAAACTTCCACTAGCATTGGCTTCGGGTCTTATTGGATATACATGGCATTGTCCTATCCTCCCTAGTACCCTAAACTTGTAATCACGTTTGAAATCATTTCACCGAGAGTTATGTCTTGTCCGTAGACTCGGGCTGTGGTAAAACCCTTGGTTTCGTGATCCTATGTAATATGCTATCTGATACTCTACCTTATATTGACACCCGGGTAACTATGATCAAAGAGGACCACTAGCCATAGTTTTTTGGAATATTCTATAACCTATATTTCTTAAACAAATTTTTAACTCTAGGGGTCGTGCCTCGCCAGTGCGCTGTTGGCTACAGTGAATCCATAATTCAAATAAATGGCGATATTGCGCTGCTGTCCTGCCATTATGAGTTAACTAATATTCCTTTAACTATATCTACAAAAATCCCTGAGCTTCTAGATATTCAAACAAGTTGACTATGACACAGCGTAAATATTTGTCCTATCAGTCGTAACCCCTTAAAAAAGGTTGAACATGGAGGAAATAACTGAAGACAAAGAGATACGAACACTCTAATATCTATTTCATGTGTATTCAACCGTTGGAGAAAACTTTGAATCGGGACTAACTCGAGGTTCGCATATGGTTAACCTAATCAGAAATTATATAAAATAATAATTCTTGGACAAAAATGGGAATTGAATAGGCAATTCGGACTAAGATATGATGACGATATCTAAAGAGGCAAGAGAAAGAATTGAATAATCTATCAAGGATAGACCATTAATTCTAGGAAGCTCTGCTTCACCAAGTGAATAATCTATCCACATTGGATCATATCACCATACCAAGAGGTAATAGTATACTTGTAAGAATCTGACACTCTATCAAAATTAATAACTCCTTATCTACATTGCATGGCCTAGACTACCCACCGGTAAATTTGTATAAGGGACTCCTAGTCCTAGTCATTCTCGTAAATTAAATTAATTTCTAATTCGTGAATGAGCATTTCTAGTCGCAGGCTCGCAATAGTACGGCTAACTTAAGTACTATCACGAGTTCACAAGATTTGTGAAGACAGACCTGCATGGGCCACCACAAAAACTTGTTACTACCCGCACCCATTTTTTTTTAAAACGGATACGAGACGTGTCCAAGCCAGCCTACACCACAGTGTCGGCGGTAGAACGCTGTCACGGCCATGAAGATCAAAATCCCAAAATAATGCTCATTCACAAAAATTAATTTAACTTACAATGATCACAAGATTTACATTTGTCGAAAAATATAAACTTGTACAAGGATTTGAATGACTACAACTCCGCTATCTAACTAGTTTCTAGGCTTTTGTTTGCAAGTACACCCGTATCTCCCATGCTAAGTGAATCCACGGCTAACCTGAAAAATATTGGTTTTCAGTCAGGAATGGAACGAGCACAATCCACTGAATACAATTTCAAATAAAGAAAAATGACTATAAACAAAGGTTAGACATCAATTATGAGTTTTGAAAATAAACAGTAACTACGGAAAACCAATATCAATAAATAGACACAAAATACTTTCCCCAACTGTTAGAAGTACCTTTGATATGTGATCGGTCTCGAGACAATTATGCGACATGGTCTACACGGTCTAAAGTTACACGGTCTACAGTTACACGGTCTACAATTACACGGTCTACAGTTACACGGTCTACAATTACACGGTCTACAGTTACACGGTCTACAGAAAATATAGCAATAAAGAAACACTCTCTGCAGAATAATAATCACTAACTACACAGTTTAAATGCAATAATAAACACGGTCTACTCGGTCTACTTTGTAATAAATAAATCACTGTCTACACTGTCTACAAAAAATAAATGCAATACGGTCTACACGGTCTACAAAAAATAAATGCAACACGGTCTACACGGTCTACACGGTCTAAGGTCAGATCACACATCCTTGGTACTTCTCATTCCCGACTCAACAATTTATAATAGAAAATAATCACATAACCAATGACCAACCAATGAAATATAGTAAAAATCAATATCGAAATGCAGACAATAAACTGTACTCGCCTGTGGTCCTTTGCTGGTGAAACCGACAATCTGAACTACTCAACGTGCCACTATAGTCAAAACCCGTACAACAGTCCCCGGAAGCTAAAATAAACAATACCAATAATCTCAGAATAGTCCAATTAGCTAGGATTGCCTGTCCTTAAGTCCAATTCTGGATACAGAGACAAAACGGTAATTTTGGGCAAAAACGATGTCCGCCGTTGGACCCACTTTGCACCGAAAAGCGTGCCAGAGTCAACAGTCTCTAAAGTCGTCAAACTATATGTCTACGGATCCAGTTTTTCGATATGAATCCGACCGTATGTCCAGAGTTGGATTTCGGCGGGTCGTGCACAGAATCGCCCGTTGAGTCGGACCGTGGGGCCCGCAAAACGACGTCGAATTCGACTGTCTCAGAATTGGACCAAACTTGGCATACATGACCAAAAAAATGATACGATCCTGTTGGCGCAAGTTTCGTCTCGATCTGATGAACGTGCACAAAGTAATTAGAGAATTTGCAAAGTGCACGATACGGGAAATTTCGACGGATATGCGTCGAATTCGTCGCGCATACGTGACCAATTTGAATTCCGTCAAAGCCCACACGACCACGAAGCTGTTACGCAGCTTTCGATGCCTTCGGTGCGCGACCACGTCGTCCAGATTGGCGTGACGTACGTCGTGTGGATGAATTTTATTGTTTTGAAAACAGATTTTTCTCTAACTTTTGAAACTGATTTCTCCGTGAATAATTAACAAAATCCAAATCTAAAAAGTAGGTTGTGATCTCCTATATGTTGTCTAGATAGGTGTTCAAGTAGAATTCCTAATAGGGTACTGTATCGATCAGAAACGATCTGCAAATATGGGTGATTGAACTGGTTTTTGCTCTGTTCTGGAACGGGTTTTCGTCGATCTCGGGTTCGATTTTCCGAGCAACCGAGGTTATCTAAAATCAAACTAACTGATGGGAGTTATAGTTGTATAGGTTGTCTTTACAAAACATCTTACGGATCTCAAAACGACGAAGTACAAAGGAAGATATTTACCTTCGAAGTTGGGCGATCGCTGCGCCTACTGCTGTTCGCGCTTGCTGAACCGACGCGCGCGTGCTGTGCGCGCGCCCTCCGGCGGCCCGGCGGCGTGCGCCTAGGTGGTGGCGACGCGTCGGGGTGGTGGCGGCCTGGTGGTCGCGCTAGGGTTTTGTAAAAACTCGTTTGATCCCTTTCCCTCTCTGTTTATAAATAAACACAAGTTCGGTTTATCCTGAGCGCGGGGAGGAAATGTTCGGCCTGGGCCTGGGGCTACTCACGCGTGCTTACCAGTTGCTTGGGGAAGGAAGCCCGAGCTTAACTCGGCTGGGCTAAGCCCCTTGGGAGAACTGGGCTGGTTTAATACCTTTTTTTCTTTTTTTTCTATTCCTATTCTATTATATATATATATATACTCTCAATTTCATATATATATATATATATATATATATATATATATATATATATATATATATATATATATATATATATATATATACGTTTATACGTATATATTCATACACCTCTCTATATATATATACACACAAAATACCTATATTTATATACACTTATTTATACATACGTATTTACACCCATATATGTTTATATAAAACACATTTACACATATATCTATGTATACACAAATACGCATTTAGATACTCATACACTTATACACGTACACGTACATATATTTTATCTATATATATACATGCACCCCTATATGATATATATATTTATATATATACACTCATAAGTACCTATGTATATATATATATACATATACATATACACACTTATACATATATTTATAATATATATTTATATACAAATACACATATACGATATATTTATACTTACACATATACCTCCTTATATAAATATATCCATAAAATCTAAATAAAACCCCAATATTTCTATTCCTAGTGTCGGACCTATTCTATATAAATAGGAATATATATATTATACATTTATTCGACGAATATAATATAATCAATATTAATCATGATAATAATAACAATAATAATAATAATAATAATAATAATAATAATAGTAATAATAATAATAACGAATTTCCATAAAATACTATTTGGCGTATATATACCATTCTGCAGTCTAATGATCCTAAAAGTTGCACAAGGACCCATTTGTACACGTGTCACTGGATATCAACTACCCATAATATTTATATTATTAAAATATGAATACTTAGGAAATATTTATTTACCACTAAAATGAAATGCAATACTCTCATACCAATTTCCTCAATACGTATGTCCTTGGATGTGCTGCCTGACTACATGGGTTTGAGTTCGGTCCGGGTCCAGTCCGGGCTGGTTCGGTACAACCGGGTTGCTACGAAGTCAATAAATTTAATAATAAATAATTAAACTATTTATAATGGTCATGCTATAACTTGGCCTGGTTTTCTTAGTTAGGACACACTGATGGACAGGTCTTCCCTACCAGGGCTAATACACTGGTCAAAGCACGCCACTGCACTATCCGTGCCACGATTTTTAGTCACCTTGTACTCCAAATCTCAACCATGGCTAAAATCATCTACCGTAATAATAAACTAAACAATTATTTATAAAACAATTTAAAAGAAAATAATCACTATTAAAACAAATAATTGTACAAATAAATATTACAAATATTTTCGGGAAGGGAGGCTACACTGGCCCATATGGTAGAATGATATCCTGCAAGTATACCTGCAACTTATCCAGTCAGGAGCGGAGCAAAGTACATTTCTAGGTAATGAACAAGACATCATGATATGAAAGTACAAGGAAACATGGTATGTAAAGCACAAGAAGGAACATGGTGTATAAGTACATGAAAGAACATGGTATGTAAGAACATAAAAGAACATGGTGTGTAAGAACATGAAAGAACATGGTATCTCAGGAATCACAGAAACTAAGTACATGATATATCTCCTGAATATGTGTGCACAATATTTGAAATATAACTAAGTATGTGACCGGCTAGGGGTAAGCACATGAAAGCACACGAAGCACATGAATGGTACGGCTTAGGACCCGCGTGCACGATGCGGGGTCTAAGCTAAACACATTTGAGTTATTTCTTGGGTTTGGTCACATAAATAGTATATTTCCCCTCTCCAGGTACAAGTAATAAGAACAAGGAACATGAGCACCAGAAAAAACATGTCGTGTCGCAGTGTGTCAATCAAGGACGCACATGATATAATGAAATATACAAGACCATAGAATGTACTTGCCTTGCTCCAGGAAAGTACGGGTGAAGATCGGAGCAAAATGTCCTCCTGTATTTAATAATGATTTACAATTTGATTAGACTATGAACAAAATATCAACTAATTATACTTATAAACAAAATCCTATCTCTATGAATACCCTTTCATAA
Source organism: Iris pallida (assembly GCA_029216955.1). Taxonomy (NCBI): domain Eukaryota; kingdom Viridiplantae; phylum Streptophyta; class Magnoliopsida; order Asparagales; family Iridaceae; genus Iris; species Iris pallida. The sequence goes on from JANAVB010033818.1 coordinate 4,666,586, forward strand.
CTAAGGTATTTCTACTAAACCCACTAGAGGACAACAATGATATCTATATCTAGTTAAAAAGTTATAATCTCTAAAAGATCACTCTACTAACTTTGACTCAATTCCAAGCTTGACTTATAGCTAATAGGCTTCTAGGTGTTGGTTTTACTCAATTCTCAAGTCTCCCAATAATTCACATATCCTAGATTTAATTCTTATAATCTCCATTTGCAATCACATGAACCCAATCAATATATTAATGACAAGCTGAAGGAATGGACTAACATTCCAATTGATGTGAAAACAACCTAATCAGGAGTACTGGTAGAATCAGTCAAGTCAAGGCTGATTTGGATCAGTCTTTTCTAAATTGGTTCAACCAGTCCCAACACTGATCTAGTAAATCAGTCCTCTAAGTGTCTCAGTCCTCATGATACCATAGTGATTCAGACTTGTATCAAGCTTACACCATGTTAGTCTAACATAGGCAGTACCAATATGTATACAGTCCAATATCCCAACTAAGATATTCAGATAACAGCCTTACCTAATCACTTATCAATCCAATCTATATCCTAGTATCAATTTAGTCTAACCCAAACCATGGAAACAATCGATCCTAAACTAGAATTTTTCTGATTCAGTCCCCAACTCAATAACATCCAGTCCTCAAGTGGACTGAAACAAGTTAGATTAAAATGGTTCCCAGTCCTAATCAGTCAGTTCAATCCTTTAATAGGATTTCCTGAGATCAGTCATGTTCAAACTGATATTGAGTATCCATCAAAATAGTCCTCATATAATACTGAAATTAACTACCATTCTCTTAGTAGAATTCAAGCCATGGATTCAGACAACCAATCCTTACTGATTAAAACAGAAATGAGTTAAGGATTGCAATTCCCAGTTTATCAGTCTCAAAGAAACATCACATTTACTCAGGTAACCATTCTCAGATTCTTCTTAAAATGAACATCACAGGCCTGCTCTTGTACAACCTAACTCAGGTTCAGACTTAAATATGAAATTCCTACATCAGAAAACATAGGAACCATTATCTGTTATTAGAAAATGCTACTGTCCAGCTAATCCCTTATTGGAAACTGGTCTATGAGTCCCAGGTCTCAAACATATGAAAAAAATAGTTCAAACAAAAAAAAAATAAAATTCCAAAACTGTTATCCACAACCAAAATATTCTTACTGAAATTAAGTACAATTTAGCATTTCAACTCCATAACAGAGTTTAAGAATTCCTTCAAAACTCAACATAAGATTTAATACAATTCAACAAGCAATAACATAAATAATCGAAAATAAACTCCAATTGCACAACCGAATTTAAATCAAGAATCAATTGGTACAGCTTGCTCCCTGCTACTCCCCAATTTCCTACTTCAAGAACAGCAACACACGCACATAGTCTGGACACGAGCAACACTTGGACTCTAACAAAACTTGGACACGAACATCACGCTCATAGACACGAACCATCATTCAAGACCCGGCCCTGGCCAACACCCCGTATTTAAACATAGAATAGAAAATTTAGAAATCAACATAACAGTAGCATAGGTACCTGGAAGTAGGAATTCACTGGTAGATCGAGAATGTGCCCCCACGTGTCGGATACAACTTCCGACTCGATCGATTACAAAACCACTGAATAAACACCAACAGAGGAAGAACCGATTAATCGATCAATTTAATGAGTATAAAATTGCACAGTAATGAACTCACCAAGGTGATCAATAATTCCTCGAGAGTTAATCACTGGATCCGTAGGGAATCCTGCTCGAGTTTGTAACAGCAGTCCTGATCACTCAATCCCGAAAAATTAAAACAACGATCAGTCGATCTGAAGTTTCGGATCTAGAATCAAAATTTCAAAGCAAGTAGGAAGGAATTGTTCAAATAGAAACTCACAAGCAAGATTATCGAACGATCGATCACCCGAGAGATCCCGTCCCGCCGTAGAAGAAGATTGAATCCGTCGTCACTGCCGATGCTGCACTTCACAGGAGAAGGGAGCTTCGCCGCCGTCTGAACTCGTGGAGTGGTCGTCGTCGGAGAATAGTCGACGTCGGAGAATGATGTTGTCGACCGACAGCTGGCCGATAGATGGGCGCTGTCGGCTGGAAGCTCGCCGAGCTTTGGACGGGATGCTGTCGTCGGGGAAGGTCGCCGAGATGATGGGGGCTCGCCGTCGAAGTCGTCGTCCGCCTCATCGCCGCCGGAGAATGATCGGAGGGTTGGGAAAAAAACTCAGAAGAGTGGAGAACTCTTCGAGCAGAAAATAGAAATGGAGGAGAATGAGTTTCTAACTCCACAGAACATTTCTTAAGGAAAATAAAATGAACATTTTGCAGCAAACCCCCCCCTCCCCCCCCCCATAAACTAAATTTTTCTCTAGGTTCCTCCGCTCAGTATTTTTATAGAAAAACCCTCCCCCTTTTCAAATATTATAATGACTGTTAAAAAAAAGTTAAAAACTTATTATAATTATAATTATTTAAAACAAAGGTGAGGGGACCACTAAATTGGTTGTAACAACTTTTTAAATTTAAAAATTGCTTCCAATTTATTTCCCTCTAAAATATCAATCATCATATTATTAATTAAAATAAATAAAAGTTAACTTTTTATTTGAAACCCAAATAATTAATTGCTATTATTAAAATCAAAAATTTTATTTTCTCAAAAATCGGGAAGTGGAGTTACAGTGTTGTTTAGGTTATGAGCATCATTATCTAGTTAGTCGATGCTCATGACTAGTTATTTTTCTGCTTTCAGTATTTTTATTCAGTGTTGTACTCTGTGGGCTTGTACCCACCAGACTATTTAGTTGTATTTATTTCAGACTCCATGTTATTTTTAGTTTTATATTTCAGCATTACTTTCTTTGTTCCTGTAGATGAGATCTATATGTTACCACTTGCCTGTGTAGTATAGTTATTTTTTACAGCGTAGTACGTCTAAGTGAGTCCATTAAATTGGGCAGCTCACTTTAGGTCGTATCAGCTGGCCAGGTTATGCTCTAATCCCATATGTTTTAGGAGTGGGGCATGACATGATTTTAGTGGCGGCCCATACAGGTCTCGTTTATCGTTTCGGTTACGTTATTGTGCCGACTCGAGCCTGCGATTAGGATTAGCAGTGTTAGGATCTCATCCACTTATGATTATCACCTTTGAACCTCAACTCGTATTTTATTGCTGATTTTCTGGTATCCTGCTTCCTTCTATCCCTTTTGTAATAGAATTCTATCTATTTCAGAGAGATGAATTTGCGTAGTGGACGTGCGACTTATGGTGTTGCGTCAGCATCTGACACCGAGCCCAGTGACGACATGACTCCAACACCATCAGCGGACCAGATTCTGGGACATGTTACAACCTTTTCTTCGACTCCACCGATTCACGTGGAACCTGCACCTCAGCCTGCACCAACTCACCAGGAGGGTCAGACTTCACCGGCACCGATCCAGCAGGAGATTCCTTTGCCTCCTCCGCCTTCTTTTCTACCACAGATGCCGTGCATGCCACTTGCTCCCCCGATGGCTCAGCAGGAGATGTTCCAGTTCTTTCAGACGATGATGCAAACAAAGTGGCAACAGACCGAAGCTTTGATGCAGAGCATAATGACGATCCTAGAGAGGATACCTGCACCGCAGCCTGCACCAACTCACCAAAGAAACATGACTGTAGACGAGCATGATGTGGAGTTCAGACGCACTCAGGCGAGGAACTCGTATACGAAGACGTTAGAAGAAGACGGAGTCCAGGAGGCCATCGGCCATGATCCATTGATTCAGAGGTACCCTGCTACCACTGACGTACTAGCTGGAGGACAACATAGAGGACCGATCAGGCATTCAAAAGAGCATATCCAGCAGAGAGCCATTTCGTGCCAAGCGAAGGAGTTCAGGACTTGTTACTTTTGTGGCAAGAAGGGGCACATTCAGAAGGAGTGCAGAAAGAGGTTACGGTTGTGCTTGAAGTGTGGATCGAAGCAACATCATATTATGAGATATCCATTGCGTCGAGATATGAATCAGCAATTAGTCTCGATACCAGTTCTGTCGGAAAGGGATATGTTTTCCATTGACTATTTAATTATTATATTCATGTGCCGTTATATATGATGTGTCTAATTTCGAGGACGAAATTCTGTAAGGTGGATAGATTGTAAGCCCTCTGGATTTTTAGGGTTATTTTAAATTTTTAAATGATTTATTTTCGATAAATATTTTTATTATAATTAGTTTTGATAATTAAATATACTATTCGTGACTTTGATTTTTGGAGCGCCAGAGATGTCGACCCCTCGAAACGCTCTTTATAATTTTTGATCTAGACAAATTTATCTTCATGTTGATATATCACGTCCCACCCAAACTTGTTCCCTTGTGCTCTATTTATATCGCAGAATTTTTGGGTCAAATTAGGCCATTTGAATCATTTTTAATTATTATTAAATTCTCGCTTTTATTTTTGATCATCATGTGTACCTTACTGTGACTTTTAATTTAGGAGCACAAGACTAGTCATTTTCTCTAAACCAACTTATCATGCATGATCTACTCGAGACGCTCTGCACCCATGACCTTCGTGTCCCACTCAGACACACCCTCTTGTGCTTCATTTTTATCGTACAACTTTTCGGACATTTGACCTAATCTCGATTTACCCCACGGAGTCATATTTAATTCCAACTTGTATTGGAGATGCCAGTTTGACCCAAACTGGTCAATCCAATTTATGGACACAAACCATTTTGAGTCTACTATACACGTGCCACTTGTGTCCCATCCAATTGAGTCCCCGTGTACTATTTATTTATCAATGATTATAAATGGCTAATTTAAGTTATTTTAATTACCGGGACCCAATTAGACGCAAATATGACCCAATCTGACCCATTGGGACTCAACCCAAGCACCATGTGTCACTTCCCGTTCCCGAAATACGTATTCTAAATACATGTACTGCTGGAATATATTTATTTAATATTTATCATGTATTGTTCTGTATTTAAATTCCTTTAATTTCCTGCTAATTATTTTTTTGCATTTTATTTCTGCATTTTACTTTATGCTTTTATACTCTGCTATAGCTTTGTTTTGGATTCGGCTTGAATTGGTTTAATTATGTTGGTTCAACATGAACCCAAACCCCCACCTACCACCACCCCATTTAAAGTCCCAAACCCTTTCTCTCTCTTCATTACTTCTTCTCATTACTCTTCTTCTTCCTCATAACTCTCCCACCAACCTAGAAGAGATAGGCAAGTGCCAACTTGCTTCTTGATGGATCTCTATTTTTGTTGTTCCATTGTCTTTCTCTCAACATTCTAAGACACTTTAGTGCTTGGCATTTTCAATTTCTATGGCTAAATTCTTCTAGATCTAAGTTTATAGTATTTTTTAGATTTTTTGGGTTTTGATCTATTTAACATTATTATTTCCAAGTTTTGATGGTTCCATGTTGTAGGGAATTTCGTTCTACCCCATTTTGACCTATGGAAGTCCAAATTTGGACTTACGGTGAAGGTTTTATGGAGCTTGGAAGCCAAGGGTTCCATGACCATCCTTCTCAGGTTTTCTGAGAAGATGGGTCCCCACTTTCTCAGCTGCATGAAATCTTTATTTTCCAACCGAATGAGAAATCTTTATTTCTCAGCCGCATGAAATTTTATTTCTCAGCCGCATGAAATCTTTATTTCCTAACCGCATGAGAAATCTTTATTTCTCAGCCGCATGAAATCTTTATTTTCCACAGCCGCATGAAATCTTTATTTCCCAACCGCATGAAATCTTTATTTTTCACAGCCGCATGAAATCTTTATTTCTCAGCCACGTGAAATCTTTATTTTCCAACCGCATGAAATATTTATTTCTCAGCCGCATGAGATTTTTATTTCCCAGCCGCATGAGATTTTATTTCCCAGCCGCATGAAATTTTATTTCCCACAGCCGCATGGAATCTTTATTTCTCAGCCACGTGAAATCTTTATTTCCCACAGCATGAAATCTTTATTTTCCAACCGCATGAGAAATCTTTATTTCTCAGCCGCATGGAATTTTATTTCTCAGCCGCATGAAATCTTTATTTCCCAACCGCATGAGAAATCTTTATTTCTCAGCCGCATGGAATTTTATTTCTCAGCCGCATGAAATCTTTATTTCCTAACCGCATGAGAAATCTTTATTTCTCAGTCGCATGAAATTTTATTTTCCACAGCCGCATGAAATCTTTATTTCCCAACCGCATGAAATCTTTATTTTCCACAGCCGCATGAAATCTTTATTTCTCAGCCACGTGAAATCTTTATTTCCCAACCGCATGAAATATTTATTTCTCAGCCGCATGAGATTTTTATTTCCCAGCCGCATGAGATTTTATTTTCCAGCCGCATGAGATTTTTATTTCCCAGCCGCATGAGATTTTATTTCCCAGCCGCATGAGATTTTTATTTTCCAGCCGCATGAAATTTTTATTTCCCAACCGCATGAGATTTTTATTTCAATAATTGATCATGAGATTAATAATTTATCATGCGTTCCTAGATGGAACTAAGAGACTGACTAGTCGTCTTATTGAATTAAATGGAATAAGACACGTTCATATTTGCAATCGATTGACCAATCCCGAATATTGACATATAGATACATGCAGGCTATAATTTATTTATTTATTTTACGAAAGCAGCATGTGTACTTTATGGTCAAGGCATGATTATTCTATGGTTAGTTTTAATTGTTGCATTACCCTATGTAAGACCTACAACCTAACCGTACGGGTATCGTTGTAGAGTTGGGCATATCGTACCTTGTACGAAAGTACTCATTCTGAAATGACCATGATCCACGGTATGGGATTTTACTTAACATAGAGGCTACTAAGTTAAATAAAATAATGATTGCATGGAGAGAATGGATTCCCGAGTTCTTACATGGCAGCCCTCTTTGGGACTATTAGCGCCCAACAGGCCGGCTGGTTCCCACAGATACTGCAAATCTGCCACACGGGCAGGGAGCGGTATCTGCTTATATTATTGTATATTGTATATTGATGATGGACGTCCCGCTGGGACTCGTCTAATTCATGATTGGCACAATTGATTGATTGGATAGACTAGCCTTGCTTGCCCATAGTAAGAACTGAGAAATCCTTATTGCATAATTCCATGATAACTTGGGACTCACAGTAGTAAGCCGTAGGAGTTGGATGGCCGTTTAAGTTGATTTGTTTGTATACTGTACCTACTCTGTTACCTAACTGAGATGATCAGAGCGTCAGGACATGACAGGCCAACTTCTGTCCTTGTTTGGTTGGGAGGTTGGTTCGAAGTGTCGTGATGTTACGTGAATCCCAGTAGCAAGCAGAGATCTATTATTATATTCTCTTATTTACTGGTTTAATTCCTCATATCGTGCTTCCTTGCGGTACTTGCTATTAGAGGTCTAACCTCTCTGGTTTTGCATGGCCAGATTTAGAGCCGGTTCCCGAGGACTCAGCTTACCTCTACCTCCAAGATGGTCAATACTAGAGGAATGATCGCAGGAGGACTCGAGTGGGTTCCTTACTTCCCCGCTCGTTTTGTTAATTACTTTACATTTTGCCGCTTGGCACCGACATGTTAGTCGGATAGTCTTGCACTTACTTTTACATAATTGTAATTAAGTCAGACTGCAGCTGATAATAATTGTGTATACGTTGCTATATCATCTGGCTATGTTTTGTAAAGCCAGATCTCAAGAACATTTTGACTAAGCGTTTGGGACGCCTTATTGCTTTATCTTAAATGTTCTCTGTTATTGCTTCTTGTTTGAATGATTGAGACATTAGATGTGAAGTGACCATAGCGAGACTTTCATGTAGCATGCACCCCCTTGTCTTTTAGACAGCATTGATCGTATTATACGGTATTCATCTACCCGTAATACGTAGCTGGCTGAGTCATTCCTCCGCTCTCCAGTATTCTGGTTCTGGGGCGTGACACCATGACAATACCCCTTCATCATGCCCCCACACACACAACACAAATAAAGTATATCTACAAAACACCAAACACCCAAACATCACTATCACCCTTTCTCTTTTCCTATATTAAAACACTCACCATACTCTCCCTCTCTTCTCTCTCCTACACCCCCTACAGCCGAACAACACTCCCCTCTCTCTCTCTACACATCACCATCATCTCTCTCTTCCTATAAATTAAACAACACACAACCCAACACCTATCACTATCACCCTCTCTCTTCCTAAATTTCAAACTTACATACACACCCACTATACCGTCTCTCTTCTCTCTCCTAAGTAACCCCCCTACCCGACAAGTAACAGCCCCCCCTCTATTTCAGTCCTCTCTCTCTCTCCTCCCTCTCATCATCTCTTTCTCACAGCTCCCCCTCTCCTCCTAGGCCGACAGCCCCTCCCCTCTCCATCCTCTCCATCTTCATCATCATCTTCCCACTACCATCTTCTCCATTATCTTCCTCATCTC
>JANAVB010033818.1:4680074-4820461 GCA_029216955.1 Iris pallida
TGTAACACGATCTCGGGACTCTGTCCTCCCCATGCATCTAGTATATTCAGTTGCCTAGTTTAACCCTAGGTGAAATCTTGGACTCTCATGCTGTGGCCTGCATGATTATCCTCCTAAAGTCGTACTTTAGTACGAGTACCCTAAGTGAGGACCCATGTCAATCAGTATGTCAACATGTGCTACCCTCCTTAGTGTAATGCATCATTACAAATACGCCACGTGGAGTTACGAGTCATTTGTCGAGCATGAACAAGAACTGGGACATTCAGGTACATGTATCAGGTAGGAACACTTTGTTCTCCGGGGTCACATCAGTGCTCATATCATGCTCGGGACAAAAGGAGTAAGGATATAAAATGGGCATATAATATCTAATAAAATATCAAAAGCATACGCACAACAAGGCAGCGCGCGTGAAAAGTCACGCAGGCTCAAGGGAAAGAGCAGCGTGAAAAGTCACGCAAGCTCAAGGGGAGAGTGCTGCGTGAAAAGTCACGCAGACTCAAGGGAAAGAGCTGTGTGAAAAGTCACGCAAGCTCAAGGGAAGAGCTGCGTGAAAAGTCACGCAGACTCAAGGGAAGAGCTGCGTGAAAAGTCACGCAAGCTCAAGGGAAGAGCTGCGTGAAAAGTCACGCAAGCTCAAGGGAAGAGCTGCGTGAAAAGTCACGCAAGCTCAAGGGGAGACACGCTTCCGACAGGAAGCGTGCTCAAACAGGAGCACACTGTTCACTGTCTTCTCAAAAACAGCAAGAACACCATGGCTGAACCCAAGCTTCAAAGTATCATAACTTGGCCATCCGAACTCCAAATCCAGATTTCCAAAGCTCCAACTTGGGTGAAACTGAATGCACTTCCACATGGAAGCATCAAAAACCCATAAAATCCAACTAAAGTAGATCAAACCATGCAAAATCCGAAAATGATTAAAACTTAGATCTACAAAAATCAAAGCTTCAAAATAGAAATTTCCAAGTTCTAAACTAGTATAGATTGAGGAGAAGAACATGTTTTGGCAAATAGTTTTGTAAGAATCATTAACAAAATAATGGATCCTTCTCTTGAGCAAGTTGGTACTTGCCTTGGTTGGTGGAGGAAGTAAATGAGAAGAAGTAAATGAGAGGAGAGAGAAGGAGATGAGTTATATATATAGATCTTGGACCCATAGGTTCATGATGAACCAAAGGGTTCATGATGAACCATGGGTGAACCAAGAATAGGTTACCCAAATGAGCTAAAACTGTAGGCCCAAATACAGAAAATAAATTAGAAAATAATATTTTTTCGAATATTTTTGGAAAATGCATGAAGAAATACTGCATAATAAATATCGTATAAATTCAAGGTAAATACAATTTATGGGTTTACGTATTAAAATACGTATTCCGGGATTGGGGAGTGACATCTCTACCCTTCTTAGAAAAATTCCGTCCTCAGAATTCCAGCCAAGACAGGATAGTGAAATCAGGGCAAGCAAGGCACAATCATATATATAAGTTAACTATCATAGCAGTTATTATCATACATCACAAAGTGCAAAATAAGCAGGTGCAGAAAAGCATGGAATCGTGTCAATAAGGTGCATAAATATACCTTATTAGTCAAACAAATACGGATAACGAGATCTGATCTCGTCCTCGCGCTCCCAGGTTGACTCTCCCGAAGAGTGATGGTTCCAAGAAACACGGACAAGGCTTATCGTCCGATTCTTGAGTACCTTCTCTCGCCGGTCCAAAACAGATACGGGTTGTTCCTCGTAAGTTAGGTCGGTATCAACGACTAACTCAGAATGATCGAGGACGTGACTCGGATCCGGGACATACGTAATTGGGACACATAAAATACATCATGTATGCCAGTTAACGAAGGCGGAAGGGCAAGTCGATAAGCCACATCGCCTACCCGAGCGAGAATCTTGAAAGGACCAATGTATCTTGGACTAAGCTTTCCCCGGGTTCCAAATCTGATGATACCCCGAGTAGGCGAAATCCGCAGAAACACTTGGTCGCCAACTCTGAACTCTAGAGGCCTACGATGCTGATCTGCCCAATGACGATGTCGATCTTGTGCAACTCGAAGGCGCTCTCTGACTAACTTAACTATCTCCACAGTCTGCATGATCATCTCTGGCCCCAACAACTTTCGTTCACCGACGTCGTCCCATACCAAAGGGGACCTGCACTTCCTTTCGTACAATGCTTCGAACGGGACCATCTGAATGCTAGCCTGATAGCTGTTGTTATAGGAGAACTCCACTAGATGAAGGTGATCCTTCCAAGATCTACCAAAATCCAAGGTACACGCCCGTAGCATATCTTCTAATGTCTGAATGGTTCTTTCTGATTGCCCGTCGGTTTGTGGATGATAAGCAGTACTGAATCTTAACTTGGTTCCCAAACTTTGGTACAAGCTCCGCCAAAAATGGAAAGTAAACCGCGTATCCCGATCTGATACGATACTAACTGGAACACCGTGCTGCCTTACTATATGTTTCATGTATATTTCTGCTAACTGCTCAGTAGTCTGTCCAACTCGGAAGGGAAGGAAATGAGCGACCTTCGTGAGTCGATCTACTATTACCCAGACTGCATTCTTGCCAGCTGGGGATCTAGGTAAACCGGTCACAAAATCCATCGTGATGTGCTCCCATTTCCATTCTGGGATATGAAGCGGCTGTAGCAACCCTGCTGGTCTCTGCTGCTCGGCTTTTACCTGCTGACATACCAGACACTTGGATACAAATCTTGCTATCTCTCTTTTCATGCCATTCCACCAAAAGAACTTCCTGATATCTCGATACATCTTCGTTCCTCCTGGATGAATGGAGTAAATAGAACTATGAGCTTCGGACATAACTTCTTGCCGAAGGTCTCCACTCGGTACACAGAGTCTGTTTCCAAACCTGAGCGTACCATCTTCATGAATCACTAACTCCTTCCTACGGCCTGATTCACACTCCGACCGTAACTTCTGAATCTGTGGATCTTCTGCTTGTGCTGCCCTTATCCTCTCTACTAAGGCTGACTGAATCTACATACTGGTCATTCTTCCTATATTCCTTGGCAAAACTACTTCGATTCCCATACTCTGAAGGTCTTCTAGAATATGCTTCTGCGAGGTCAAGATAAAGGCACTGTCTCTCCTACTCAGTGCATCTGCAACTATATTCGCCTTGCCTGGATGATACTGAAGATCTAAATCAAAATCCTTCAGCAGTTCTAACCATCTTCTTTGCCTCATATTCAAATCTCGCGGCGTGAATACGTATTTCAAACTTTTATGATCAGTATAGATCTCTACCCGATCCCCGTATAAATAATGTCTCCACAACTTGAGTGAAAACACCACAGCTGCTAACTCCAAATCGTGAGTCGGGTAATTCTTTTTATGGTCTCGAAGCTGCCGAGACGCATATGCTATCACTTTTCCATGCTGCATCAATACACATCCAAGACCCTTCCCTGATGCGTCACAATATACTGTAAAGCCTCCTGTTCCTACTGGAAGTGTCAAGATCGGGGCCGAGATCAATCTCTTCTTCAATTCTTCAAATGATGCCTGACAGCTAGCTGACCAAACAAACTCTACGTCCTTGTGCGTCAAACGCGTTAAGGGCGCAGAGATCCTGGCAAAGTCCGCCACGAACCTTCTGTAGTAACCAGCTAATCCTAAGAAACTTCGCACTTCTGCAACCGTTCTCGGGACTGGCCAATGCTCTACGGCCTCAATCTTCTTCGGATCCACTGACACTCCTGCCCCAGAAATTACATGCCCCAGGAACGAAATATGATCTAACCAAAATTCACACTTGTCGAGCTTCGCATAAAGTTGATGCTCCCTCAATGTCTGTAAGACAGTCCTAAGATGTTTCTCATGCTCCTCTTCACTGCTGGAATAGACAAGAATGTCATCTATGAGCACCACCACAAATTTATCCAAATACGGCAGAAAGATGCGGTTCATTAAATCCATGAATACTGCGGGAGCGTTGGTTAGTCCAAAGGGCATTACTAAAAACTCATAATGCCCATATCTAGATCTGAATGCTGTCTTCGGTATGTCTTGCTCCCGGACTCTTACTTGATAGTATCCTGACCTAAGATCGATCTTGGAAAAGATGCTGGTCTTGCTCAACTGGTCAAACAGGTCATCAATCCTTGGCAGCGGGTACTTATTCTTTACTGTTACTGCATTCAGCTTGCGGTAGTCGATGCACATCCTCGTCGACCCATCCTTCTTGGGAACTAGAATCACTGGCGCGGCCCAGGGTGATTTACTGTCTCGGATGAATCCCTTAGACTTCAACTCTTCTTCATGTTGATACAACTTATCCTGCTCTGACGGCGACATTCTGTAAACTCTATCTGCAATAGGCCTCGTTCCAGGGTTCAACTCAATGCTAAATTCTACCTCTCTGACTGGGGTATCCGTGGGAGCTCATCGGGGAAGACGTCAAGAAAATCTTCGACCACTCTCGGAATCTGTCCTGGCTCTGACACTGCTGCTGAGATGACGCCTCTGGCCTGATTCTTCAAGATTCGAGTAAAGATGAACTGCTCCATCCCAGGAACACTGAATATGACCCTACCTCCTCTACAATCAATTGTCGCATGACTGTCTCTCAACCAGTCCATGCCAAGAACGACATCAAAATTCCCCATAGGGAATTCAATCAATGATGCGGGCAGTAAATGCCCACACACCTCCACCGGACATGAAAAGCGCACTCTGCTAACTTCTACGAGCCCATTGCCGGTGAGTATATCCATCCTCTCCGGCAATGCCTCAAACTCTAATCCAATCCGTGTAGCATATTGCGTAGAGATGAATGAATGAGTAGCGCCTGAATCAAATAATGCTATAGCGGGAAATGAGGTGACGAGAATTTTACCTGCCACCACGTCACTAGACGCTAGAGCCTCTCCCAAGGTCAATGTGAGAGCCTGGCCCCGCGAAGCCCCTTGTTGCGGCCTTCCTCGACCATGCTGTTGCTGCCCCTGAGGGCCTTCGGCTTCCTGTGCCTGACGGAACATCTGAGCCTGCGTTGGTAGACGCTGGGCTAGGGGCCTTACTGCTAATACTGGCCCTCCACTCGGGGTTGCCACTGGAGCTGGCAATGCTGGGAACTGCTGAGCTGGCCCTCCTGGCCTCTGCATCATAGGACAAGTGGAAATACGATGGTCTGCACGACCACACCTCAAACATAAGCCATTCGCTGACCGGCACACCTCCCTCGTGTGCCCTGCCTTCCCACAGAAGGTACAGCCCTGGGGTGCTTCCTGACGCTGTTGTTGGTTCCTCGGCTGCTGATGCCGAACTGGCGTTGTATTAGTTGACACGGCCGTGCTCCGCGGTGCTCCTGCATCATGAATACGTACACCGGGTGCTGGTGCCGACGTTCGCTGCACTGCTCCTCCTCCAACCTAGGAATGAGATCTCTTCTGACCTCCTGTCCTTGATGCTAACCTCTGCTGGTAAGCTCGTGCCTCCGAGCGGCCGTCAAAACAGCATCAAACGTCTGGTAGTCGTGTCCTTCCACAAGCTGTAATAGTTCCAAATGAAGTCCCTGCTGGAACCTCATAGCCTTCTCCGGCTCCGTTGCCACCATTGCTGGTACGAAATGGCACAATCTGCAGAACTCTGCTGCATACCCATCTACGGTCTTGCCTGCTTGCTTGAGACTGATAAACTTCTGCTGGAGCTCATATCGAGCTACTACGCCAAAATACTTGGCCTTGAATCTTTCACTGAAGGTGGTCCAACGAACAGGGCGTCTTATACCAACTTCTTCTGATGCCCACCAGTCGCGGGCAAGATCCTGAAGTACCAGTTTGACCTGATCAACCTTCTCATCGTCTGGATCCTTGGCCGCCACAAGAATGGCTTCAATGTCTTGAATCCAGGCATCCGCAGTGATGGCATCCTTCGTGCCATCAAAATATCTCGGGTTCAAGCGACGGAACCTTCCTGATGCTCCCGAGTCAACCCCGGCACTCCTCTCAAGAGCTAACTGAATCCCCTGGTTCAGCAACACGTTCTGCTCCTGCTGCCGAGTCTGTTGCTGTTGGTGAGTGACTAGAATCCCTCAGACGATCTCCAGGAGTGCTACGGCATCTGGTACTACCGTCGCTGCTGGTGCTGCAGGAGTTCTAATAACCTGCGGCTGCACTGCCTCTGGTCCCACTTCTGCTCGTGCCTGCCCTGGAAAAGGTTCTCTCCCCTGTTGCTGCCCAGTCGAGCCATGCTCTTGCTGCTCTTCCTCATGGGCCTCACCCGCTACTGAGAATGAAGCACCCCTATAGAGAAAGATATAAGATTATCAAGTCCGGACAAGGAAGATTTCGAGGATGCAAGTCAGGTTAGAGATCAAGGCAAGGACAGAGAATTCGAAACAGAATTTCAAGGGGAACAAGTTTTGATTGAGACTCCTAATAATTCGCAATACCCCACAAGTCTGAAAATCGGACCTGCATGGGCCACCACTAAAACCTTGTCACACCCCAGTACCGAAATACGGGGACGGACTAGGCCAGCTACTCCATATGAGGTACGTAACATCATACGGCGATCGTGGCTGTCGAGAGACTAGGGGGTACATGCTACAATCAAGTCTCCTATGGTCCCACAGAGTTCTATGTCTCAATCAATTAAGTCAAATCAGCAATTAAATAAACATTAAAGATAAAGCAGTAAGGCGTCCCTGACGCTTCATCAAAATGATCATGAGAGACTAGCTTTATAATTTAGCTATCTCAGAGAGTCAGGAGTACAAAATTATACACAGCTGCAGTCTGTTTAATTACAATTATGTACTGACACAAAATATCAAGTAATCCGGCTAACAGGTGCCGGTGGCTAAACGCCGCAAAAGTATAAGCAGGAGTGGTGGAGAAGAAACCCACTCGAGTCCCCGAACCGCCATGCTCCTAGTATGCACCATAGATGTCAGGGAGGAAGATCGTGTCCTCTGGCTCTGCTACGAGATCTGGCCAAACAAAACCAGCGGGGTTAGCCCCGAATAGCAAGTACCGCCAAAGGGGCACAAGAGTTAAGATTAAAAACCCAACTAATAGAATGACTGATAATAGTAATACTTATGCTACTATTATAGGGTAGCGCAACATCCTCGAACCCATATGGCACCCTTACAACCAAACAAGGACAAAAGGTGCCGCATGGAGTCGGGACGTGTCGTACTCTATAACTTTCACATAAGTTAAAAGGTATAAACCATAAAATCTCCTGATCGTGACTTCGGTCGATAGCCTATCGCAGCACAATAACCAACCCAACAATCAAACAAGAACATGGGTTGGATCATGTACCATGATAGACCATGTTCCTCAGTCATTCACAGAAGTAGCACTTCACAACCAGAATAAGTCTTTCGTTCATAACTTCGGTCCACAGCCTGTCATAGTACGATAACCAACCCAACAATCAAATAAGAACATGGGTTGGATCACGCACCATGACAGTCCGCTTCCCTCAGTTATTCACGGAAGGTAAATAGGAAACATGCAAGTCGTTTTCACGGCCAATCAAGTCTACGAGTTTCTAGTGGAACAAGGTTATCCTCGCGTCATGTTATTAGAAAAATCCTTAGATCGTATCTTTCCAGCAAGGCTAGCCAACCCAGGGGTCCGCGTAGACAGGTGTCATGGAGCACAGGTCCCTCGTGAGGCCACCTTGCCAAGACATGTAATATATAGCAGGAATTAATCGGATACAGTCATCCACTCGTTGCGGATGACACAGTATCCGTGGAGACCAGCCGGCGCGCCAAGACAATATCTCAGGGCGACTGGTGTAACACGATCTCGGGACTCTGTCCTCCCCATGCATATAGTATATTCAGTTGCCTAGTTTAACCCTAGGTGAAATCTTGGACTCTCATGCTGTGGCCTGCATGATTATCCTCCTAAAGTCGTACTTTAGTACGAGTACCCTAAGTGAGGACCCATGTCAATCAGTATGTCAACATGTGCTACCCTCCTTAGTGTAATGCATCATTACAAATACGCCACGTGGAGTTACGAGTCATTTGTCGAGCATGAACAAGAACTGGGACATTCAGGTACATGTATCAGGTAGGAACACTTTGTTCTCCGAGGTCACATCAGTGCTCATATCATGCTCGGGACAAAATACGTAAGGATATAAAATGGGCATATAATATCTAATAAAATATCAAAAGCATACGCACAACAAGGCAGCGCACGTGAAAAGTCACGCAGGCTCAAGGGAAAGAGCAGCGTGAAAAGTCACGCAAGCTCAAGGGAAGAGTGCTGCGTGAAAAGTCACGCAGACTCAAGGGAAAAATCTGTGTGAAAAGTCACGCAAGCTCAAGGGAAGAGCTGCGTGAAAAGTCACGCAAGCTCAAGGGAAGAGCTGCGTGAAAAGTCATGCAAGCTCAAGGGGAGAGTGCTGCGTGAAAAGTCACGCAAGCTCAAGGGAAGAGCTGCGTGAAAAGTCACGCAAGCTCAAGGGAAGAGCTGCGTGAAAAGTCACGCAAGCTCAAGGGAAGAGCTGCGTGAAAAGTCACGCAAGCTCAAGGGGAGACACGCTTCCAACAGGAAGCGTGCTCAAACAGGAGCACACTGTTCACTGTCTTCTCCAAAACAGCAAGAACACCATGGCTGAACCCAAGCTTCAAAGTATCATAACTTGGCCATCCGAACTCCAAATCCAGATTTCCAAAGCTCCAACTTGGGTGAAACTGAATGCTCTTCCACATGGAAGCATCAAAAACCCATAAAATCCAACTAAAGTAGATCAAACCATGCAAAATCCGAAAATGATTAAAACTTAGATCTACAAAAATCAAAGCTTCAAAATAGAAAATTTCAAGTTCTAAACTAGTATAGATTGAGGAGAAGAACATGTTTTGGCAAATAGTTTTGTAAGAATCATTAACAAAATAATGGATCCTTCTCTTGAGCAAGTTGGTACTTGCCTTGGTTGGTGGAGGAAGTAAATGAGAAGAAGTAAATGAGAGGAGAGAGAAGGAGATGAGTTATATATATAGATCTTGGACCCATGGGTTCATGATGAACCAAAGGGTTCATGATGAACCATGGGTGAACCAAGAATAGGTTACCCAAATGAGCCAAAACTGTAGGCCCAAATGCAGAAAATAAATTAGGAAATGATATTTTGTCAAATATTTTTGGAAAATGCATGAAGAAATACTGCATAATAAATATCGTATAAATTCAAGGTAAATACAATTTATGGGTTTACGTATTAAAATACGTATTCCAGGATTGGGGAGTGACAGGAGCATCTGTTTTTCAATTGTGACTTTGGTGGGTATGTCTGGAGACAATAGTTGGGTATGTTGGGGTTTCCGTTATCTTAAGATAGGAATATCCAGGAAACCATCCATGGTTTGTCCGCGGGGAGACAGAGGTACTACCTGGTTTACAGAGGCTAGATTGAGGCTTTTGTGCATCGTTTGGCATATATGGAGAGCTCATAACCGCTATATCTTCGAAAATTGTGCCTACACTTGTATAGAAAATTTATGAAATATAGAGGAGGATGTGAGAATACTTGGAGGGTGACGGATATTGAGGGACCTGCTGTGCTAGGTGCGATTTTTGACCGTGACTTTACTTTTTTGCGGCCCCGAGCTGTCGGAGATGTAATTTTCGATTTGTTGCTTTATGAAATTTACCTTTGTTCAAAAAAAAACATAAAATTATGATATTTAACAAGGTTTTAGACTGAAATCGAAACAATTTTTTTTTGAAATTGAATAGAAATTTGAGTATTTTCGAAACCAAAATTGAAATCGAACCAATTTTTTCAAACTGAATCAAATATATTATTCGATTTTGTTCGATTCGATTTGGTTGCGGTCCAAAATCGAATTATGCTCACCTCTAATCCCATCCTCATATTCAACAAATAATCCAAGATTAGCATGTCACCAACGGCAGCAGGGTCCGTTCAAAGTTCAAAGTAATGTTTTAAAAACCGGACCGGTGGTTGACCCGGCCAAGGCACTGGGTCGGATCAAATTGGTTCAACCAGTTGGTTCAACCAGTAGTTCAACCACTGGATTAACTTAAGTGGTCCAAATTAATTCGTCATGGCCATTAATTTTTTTCAAAAATACTAACTTTTAAACAAAACCGGGTCAATACTGAACCGGACCGGAAAAATGACCGGTTTACAGGTGAACCAGTTGAACCGGCCGGTCCGGTCCGGTTTTTAAAACATTGGTTCAAACGTTCCCATCGACGACTTTTATCACACTACCTTTATTCGGCAGTGGGTCCCACCCTCGTCTCCTCTTCCCACCGTGATATCAAGAATCACGATAGATAGACGCAAACGCGCACCCAACCGCAATTTCTACGGATGTGGGCGAGCGCGGAGGAGTGCCATTTATAGTAATAATTAACCCGCCAAAAAAAAAAACCAACACACCACTCCGCATTCATACTGATAATTGATTTGATTTGGTCAGTCAAAGCATACGCAACGAGAGAGACGACGACTATTAAGCTCATATATAGTCTCCTCCTCGGAATTTAGGGTTAGGGTTTCTTTCAAGAAAGGAGGAGGAGGGGAGACATGGGGTGCGTTTACTCGCAGGGGAAGGTGAAGGACAAGGAGGAGGCCAACCTCCCTCTGTTCAACGGCGACTCCAACAGCTTCAGCGGGATCCGCAGGACCGGGCTGCATATCTACGACTCCGGCGAGCTCCGGATGACTCCCGCTAGGAACGGAAAGGTTCTCTGATTCCTGTTAATTTAGTTTCAAAATTTGTAGGTATCGTAAGCTTGCTCTAGATTTGGCGCGTCCTCGTGTGTTTCGCGTCTCCGTGCCAATGTCAAATACGTGTCCGACACTCACGCAACAGTCGTTTGGTTCATTTTGGAGTGTTGGGTGCTTCTTAGCAAGGATCGCACTATTGTCTGAAACCACTAACTGCTTTATTATTGAGTGTTGGGTGCTTCTTAGCAAGGATAGCAACACTAACTGCTTTGTTATTTTGCTTCTCCTTTCCGGAGCATCCATTGGTCTGCGTTGTACATGTCCAATCCAAAACATCTAAGTCAATTTTTTCTCATATTGTTCTTAATTAACATCACCTCTAACTTCCTACAGCCACACTTATTTCTTATCCTATTATTTTATATGTATTGTTATCCATCCATCCAAGGGCGGAACCAGAAATCTGAGCTGGGGTGGGCATCTGAGCTGGGGTGGGCTGGAATAGATTAGGGTGGGCTAGGTATAGAGTGACTCACAAAAAAATAGCAAAAAAAAAAATATGCATGAAAAAAAATCCTTTTTTTTTTGGGTGGGCTGGAGCCCACCCCAGCCCTTGCTGTAGGTCCGCCATTACATCCACCCATCTTCGTATCATTATTTCGGCTATAATAACTTTTTGGACATGTTGTTTCTTAATTGCCTAACACTCGGATCCATAAAGCATGACTGATCATATAGCATTCTTGAAGAATTTTTCTTTCAACTTCAAAGATGTATTGCGATCACAAAGTACTCCAAAAGCACTTTTCAGTTTCAACCATCATGTTTTAGTTTTATGCATGTCATTATTCTCAATCTCCTTATCATGATGAATGTTTGATCTTATATATCGAAAGCTATCACTCTTAGGTATCTCTCTCGTCCATCTATATGGACTCCCTCCCTCATTTTTCATTAACTTTTTTGGGTTGAAAGTACATTTCATATTCTTTGTTTTCGTTCAACTAATCCTAAATCTCTTAGATTCTAGATACTTTTTCCACACTTATATTTTAGCATCCAACCATTCTCTATTCCCATCAGCTAATACAATATCATCAACAAACATCATACATCATGCAATCTCCTCCTGTATATGCCTAGTAATTTCATCCATCATTAACGCAAAAAGGTAAGGACTCAATTTTGATCCTTGACATAAGCCAATGATAACGTGGAATGAATGACTACCTCCTCAAATACTTTGCATGGTCGTCGTAACTGAGTCATGCATCCTTAATACTCTCAATATAATGACTAGAAACATGTTTATTTTTCAAAGCCCACCATATTATCTTCCTAGGAACTCAATCATACGCTTTCTCTAACTCAATAAAACTCATATGTAAATCTCTTTTTTTTCTCTAACCTTTCAATTAATATTCTTAGTAAGTAAATAGCTTCCATAGTAGATATCCCCGACATAAAATCAAACTAATTTTCTGAAATTCTAATATCTTTTCTTAATCTTTGTTCAATCAGCCTCTCCCATTGTTTCATGGTATGATTCATAAGCTTAATTCATCGATAGTTATTACAAGTTTGTATATCATCGTTGTTTTTATATATGAGATGCTAAAAGAAAGGTATATGGAATATAGTTGGACCATAACAAGACAATGAAAAGGGACTAGAAGTACATGGTCAAGAAAACCTACTGAGTGACTGTTTTCATTATGGTGGATTTTTAATTGAATGTGAGATTAAAGATGTTGTTTACAGAATCAAGGCAAGGCGGTCGAATTGGTGCAGGATTATGGACTATTATATGATAATTAGATACCCTTGACGTCGAAGGTAACATGCTATATGGAACTATAACATCAACAACTCTTTGTAGTTTGTACTCTATGTTGCATGGATGTGAATACGACACAAAATGGAGACCGTGGTGTGGAGACGACACTAACTTTTGTGAATCCTTATTACTTTGGAGTTTCTTTGTCGTGTATGATATGTATCAGATACGAAAACGAATAGATGATAAGTTACAATATTGATTTTCGGAGTGTCCATACTTCCTGTTTATACTATCAATGCTAGACAGTAAAAAATACGGCCAAATAACATTTGTAGCTGAAATGGGAACTTTGACGTAAATGAGTGTCTATACAAGAAAAGTGGGATAAAGAAAAAAGTTGTGCAAAGGAGACTACATGTAGCTTCATTTGAGCAAGCTGATATGTGGAGAAATTGTTTGATATCTTACAGACTTGTCGAACGAATGATAAAATTGTTAGTTGAAGTTAGTATAAGGGGAGGGTTAGGCCAAAACAAAAATGGATTTAGTTGTTAAAGGGATTGCTAACATATCTGAGGAGATGACCCTGTAGAATTTAATACAGGAAAGAATTCCTACCTTTTGTCCCAAATTTTGGGAATAAATACTTTATTATTTTTGTTATTGGGGGTAGTTTGATCTTTTAGAGTTGCTAATCGTCATCATTATCGAAGCAGTCTCTTACCAGAATGGGTTGGCTATGTCAATAAGGATTCTCTACCTCTCTACGTTAGTGCTCAAGGTGTTTAGTGGGCCGGGCCGGGCCGGGTTCAGAGACAAAAATCCAAACCTGGCTCAGTCCACAACCAGGTACGAAGGCTACCGGTTTGGGTCTGGGTCGGGTTCGAGTTGGGCCCGGTTATATATATATACACACACAACAACAACAACAACAACAACAACAAAATTAAAAAAAAAAAAATATACATATATATAACTTTGATACTCAAGGAGATTTGGGTGTTGTGGTTAGCTTGTTGAACTAAAACACCTTGCAGTAGCAGAAGTTGGGGGTACAAACCAATATATATATATATATATATATATATATATATATATATATATATATATTTTTGGAATAAGGGTGAATTTATTCCTCGCATAAAGCGGAAAAGGTATTAAAGTACAACATCACAACTTCCATGCCCAGTAAGCTATTGTGGGGCCATTACAGATACATCGAATTCTATATTATGTAGAATTCCAATAGGGGGGTAGTCAAGCCCTCAAAGATACGTCTGTTCCGCTCCTTCCAGATGTGCCAAACAGACGCAGCAAGACGGACTCTGACTCGTCTAGCCCACCCCGGATCCCGGCCGCTGTGATCTCGGATCCAACTGAGAATGCTCCGAATGTCACGGTCCATCCCCACTCCTCCTCTCAGCTGCGCACATTGCTCAGTCCAAATGTGCCAGGACACCGAGCAACGAAAGAAGAGATGCTCCATGGATTCATTATCATCAGTACATAGCACACATTTGGCATCCGGGATCAGCATCCCGAACCGAATGAGTCTATCTCTCGTCATCAATCTACCCCGGAGGAGACGATAAGCACAAAGTTGCATTTTCCGTGCAACTCCCTTGCCCCAGATGAAGTCCACCTCCTCAGCCTGGTCGTGGTGGGTCCGGACCAGCTTATAGCAGCTACGAAAGCAGAATAGACCTGCACCTCCCCCCGTACCTGGGCCGGCCCAGTTCCAAGAATCCTCCGTCTGGCTAGCGTCAATGGGAATAAGGAGAATCTCGGCTGCCAGCTGACCAGTAAAAGGGTAACCCTCTGGCCTCCAAACTCCGTCTTTAATGATCCGGCTGCATGTGAGGCCCCTTCTTGCTTCCCTGTCCAGCTGTCCTCCCAAAATCTCGAGGAGGGATCTGGAACCCAACCATGGGTCTAGCCAAAGGTCGGTAGTCGTCCCATCCTTCATGCGCCTACAGATCGCCGTCTGGAGCACCGGTCTACATCTCAGGATGGCCTTGAATGTGACCGAGAAATTGTTGTCAATCCTGCAGGCCCAGAAGTTAGTCCTCCGTAGGTATCTGCTAGCCATCCAGTCCGCCCAGAGCGACCCTCCCTTGATGAATTTCCATGCCATCTTCACACAAGCTGCCTTCCGAACTGCATGAAGAGGCCTCAACCCAACTCCTCCTTCCTCCCGAGGCCGACATAACTGATCCCATGATATCGCATGGATCCCTCCTCTCCAGATAAAGTTAGCGCAAATAGCCTCCACCTTCCGAATAGTAGCTGTGGGGATCTGGATAGACTGGAGCCAGAACATAGTGATGCCCGCAATGACCGACCGCACCAACTCAATCCGTCCCCCAAATGAAAGCCCCGCCGCTTGCCAGCCCTCCACTCTCTTCTGAGCAAAGTCAACCAAGCTATGACAATCCTGCTCTCGGGCATAGTTGACCGTAAGCGGGACCCCCAGGTATTTCACTGGAAGCTCGCCTCTGTCCACACCTAAGGCGAAGGCTCTCTCCTCCTGAAGTGTGCACCGGGAGCTGAAGTAGACTCTGCTCTTCTCTCGGTTTAACTGGAGCCCAGATAGCCGTCCGAACTCCTCCATAATGTCAGAGAGCGCTCTCAATCCCCTCATGGAAGGCTGGAGAAGCACCAATAAATCATCAGCATAAATCAAATGGGATACAGCAGGACTCACCAACCGGAAAAGGGGAACAATCCTTCCGCTATGAACTGCTATATCCATCATACTCGTGAAATACTCCATCACCAAGGTAAAGAGGTACGGGGAGAGGGGGTCGCCCTGCCTCAACCCCCTGTTGCTACTAAAATAGCCATGTGGCGTGCCCTGAATGAGGACAGAGAAGGTAGGGGAGCATATGCACTCCCTCACCCTCGCCACCCATCTCTCGTCAAACCCCATGGCAAGCATCAAGTGGCAAAGGAAGTCCCGATTGACCGTGTCATAAGCTTTCCGAAGATCAAGCTTCACACAGGCCTTCATCCCCCCCGGTTTGCTGAACTCCCGCACCATCTCGTGAGCAAGCAGACTGTGCTCCGCAATCGACCGACCCTTGATGAACGCTGCTTGGTTCTGGGACACGAGACCCTGCATAATACCCTCCATACGCCTGCACATAAGATGAGTGATAATCTTGTAAAGAAAATTACAGCAAGCTATGGGTCTAAAGTCTGCAAGAGATGTCGCTCCTTCCTTCTTAGGAACCAGCGTCAGGAACGTATGGTTCAACTCCTTCAACAGCCGGCTCTCAACAAAGAACTCCTGGACAGCTGCCAGAACAGGTGCCTTAAGCACACCCCCAGTGTCGCTTAAAGAACCCCGCGGAGAAACCATCAGGCCCAGGAGCTTTGTCGGAATGGGCCTTCTTCACAATATCTTCCACCTCCTCCTTCCTCACCGAAGCCAAAAGCAGACTGTTCCCATGCCGGGACACCAGTCTCTTCGTAACCAGGGCCGGAAACATGCTGGAGTAGTCCGTCTGCTGGTATAAGGCAGTGTAGAATCTGACGGCCTCCTCCTGGATCTCCACCGGGTCTCCTACCAGCCGTCCCTCAGCATTCAGAAGTCTGGGAATGCTGTTCCGATGCTGACGGGTGCGGATCACATCATAAAAGAATTTGGTGCATCGGTCTCCATCCCTGAGCCAGGTGCATTTAGCCCTCTGAGCCGCACTGATCTCCTCCTGAAGTCTCATGATGCTAACTTCCTCAATCAGTGTCTTCTCCTTAGCTGCCAGATCTCCATTCAAAATGTCAGATTGGAGGGCAACCTGAGTGACCCGCAACTCTTCTTCCTTCTCAGCCAGGGTAGTCCGCGGTCTCGTCTTCACCCACCCCCTGATAGCCCTCTTGAGCTGTTTGAGCTTGTGAACCATGCGAAATTGGACCGTGCCATCCCGAAAGTACTGCATCTCCCTCATAACAACCTCCTCATATCCTGGTGAGAGGTACCAGCTGTTGTTGTACCGGAACGGCCTCGTCCGTGGAGCAGGTCTCTCACAAAGGCCCACCCGGATAGGAGAATGATCGCTAGTACCCGCAGCCAGACCTTCCGCCACCGAGTTCGGGAAACACCTGAACCACTCGCTGTTGCCCAAGGCCCGGTCCAGCTGACAAGCAATACGGTTCTGAGTAGCCTTGTTGTGCCATGTCCAAATATGTCCCGTCCGCTCCAGCCCCCGCATACCTGACATCAGAAGGCACCTCTGGAAGTCATATAAAATCGGATCCGGAACTGGCCGGCCCCCAACCTTCTTATGACGAAGCAACATAGCATTGAAGTCCCCCATGATGAGTAGGGGAAGCTGCATGTTGTCCGCCATGCGACCCAAACGCACAATATCCCCCCACAGAGCCTACCGGAGTCTACGATCATTGTGCCCATACACAGCACCCAGGATGTATCTGAATCCACCTTTATTCTCAAAAGTAACACCGATGAGTTGCTCAGACTTGTGCATCTGAACCCCCACCCAACTACCTGTGTTCCACCTAACCCAGATCCTTGCCATACCACAAAGATCTAAGTTATGGATGTGATCCCAGGTTGCCGGAGTCCGACGTGAGAGCATAGCGGCCTCTCGAATCTTCGTTTCCAGCAGAATAGCAATATCACAAGCCTCTCTCCTCAGCACCCCTCTGATCTCCCTCCATCGACCAATGGAACACCCCCCTCTAATGTTCCATGCAAGGACCGACATCTAAATAAAAGATGATGGGTCCCCCTGTAACTCCTCTGGATCGACACTCGAGGGAAGTGTCTCATCCGTCTGCTCAAGAACCGCATCCACCATAGAGGAAGGGGCAAGGTGAGCCTGAATCCGGCTAAGAGTGAGAGTCCAGTCGGGATTGGGCTCGGTCTGATCATCCGTCTCCCTCATCTGAGGAATATCCTCCAGGGTGGCCGGGGCGTGTCTCTTCCTGCTGGTGTAAACCATAAGTGCAGTAGAGGCCTCCGCCCCCCTCTGACTACTCTTCGCCGCACTCATCCCCCTGGTCATCATAGTCCTCCGAGGCCTGAACGGGACCAGCGCACCCTGCATGCTCTCCTGTCTCGATGTCAGACCTGTCTCCAGTCTCCTATCAATCTCCATAACTGTATCGTCCTCCATGTGACTCACAGGCGCCGTCACCTCAGGTGAGTGACTAGGGGCCGCCTCCCTCTCATGTGCCTCCATCTGAACCGTCTCTGGCCGAGATGTCTCTGCCTGGCCCGCCATATGCCTGGCGTGCTCCGTCCCCTTATAATTGCATGCACTAGTAATGTGCCCAAAGCACTCGCAATGCGAACACATGGGTGGGACCCAATCATACTCCACAGCCTGCGTCATAACCTCTCCAGAAGGAACCTGATACTCAAGCAAGCTCGGCAGTTCCGAGCCTGCCTTGATCTCCACAAAGACTCTGGCGTACATTATTCTGGATCGGAAAGTAGTGGCCTCGTCTGCCTTGATCGGAAAAAGTTAAATTTTATTCCAAAACAATATGAAATCATACAATCATACACTCAGAGTGGGAGACCCACTCATCAGATATCCATTGATTTTACATCAAACTCAATGTTATAGAGGATGCCGACAGGAGGGGTGATAAGCCCCTCGAAGATTCGGCGGTTCCGTTTCCTCTATACATGCCAGACAGCAGCAGCCAGCCGGACTCTTGCAGTCTTGAACCAGCCCTGCCCTCTTCCTCTACTATCCCGCAGCATAGTGATAATATCACCGATCCCCTTGCCAGAGTGACATCCACCCATCTCTCTGCACTGATCCGTCCAGATATGCCAGGATACCTCACACTCAAAGAATATGTGCCCAATCGATTCATTCTCCAAGCCACATAGCACACACTTTGGGTCGGGGACCTGAATCCCAAAGGAGATAAGGTGATCCCTTGTCAGCAGACGGCCCAGTAGAAGACGGTAGACACAAAGCTGCATCTTCCTGGCTACGCCCTTGCACCATATGAAATCATAGTCAGTGCTAGGAGGGAATGTACGACGAATAAGATTATAGCAGCTGTGGAACCTGAACTTCCCAGAACCCATAGTATCTCCCGACGAATCCTATATCCAACAATCAGCAGGCAATGATGGGTCAATAGCGACTGTGCTGATAACATCTCCAAGCTCCTCGGTATGACGGTAGGACTCGGGACTCCAACATCCATTACGGATGATACATTGACAAGTCAGCCCCCTCCCAACCTCCTGGTGTGACGTGACTCCCTGATCTCTAACAGAGATTGCCGATCTATCCACGGATCCCGCCAGAGGTCCGTACCAGATCCATCCTTCATGATCCTCCGAATGGCAGACTGAAGGGCCCCCCTGTGCCTCAAGATGCTCTTGAAGGGGACGGAATAGTTGTTATCAGAAGCACATGTCCAGAAGTTGTCCCGCTTCATATATCTGTTGTGCATCCAGTCCGCCCAGAGTGACCCCCTATTGATGAACCTCCATGCCAGCTTCAGCGCAGAGGCCTCCATGATCTCCATCAATGGTCGAAGTCCCACACCTCCCTCCTTCCTGGGCCGACAAAGCTACTCCCAGGAGATCGCATGCATACCTCCCCTCCATATGAAATCGGCACATGGCCGCTCCACTTTTTTAATGGTGGCAACAGGGATCAGGATAGACTGCAGCCAGAACTGAGTCAAAGCCGAAATAACCGATCTAACCAACTCAATACGGCCCCTAAATGAAAGACCAGCGGCTTGCCAACCTTCGACCCTCCGCTGTGTGTACTCCACCAGGCTATGATAGTCCTGGTCCCGGGCATAATTGACAGTCAGAGGAACCCCTAGATATTTCACCGGAAGGTCGCTCCTCTCAACTCCCAAGGCAGCGGCACGCTCCTCCTTCTGGAGACAGAGTGAACTGAAGTAAACTCTGCTCTTCTCTCTGTTCATTTGGAGTCCAGATAGGGATTCCAGCTCACCCATAATCTCCGAGATCGTGTGCATGCCCTCCATAGACGGCTGAATGAAAACCAGGAGGTCGTCAGCATAGATAAGGTGGGTGATCGGAGGCTCGACTCTCCTGAACAGCGGAACTAGTCTCCCACGATGAACCGCCATGTCCATTAAGCAAGTGAAGTATTCCATGGCAAGCGTGAAGAGGTAAGGGGACAGTGGATCGCCTTGCCTGAGTCCACGGTTGCTATGGAAGAACCCATACGGGGTGCCCTGAATAAGGACGGAGAAGGTGGGAGTCGTGATGCATTCCCGAATCCTTGCAACCCATCGATCATCGAACCCCATGGCAGTCAGCAGGTGGCACAGGAAATCTCTGTTGACCATGTCATAGGCCTTCCTTAAATCCAGCTTCACATACGCCTTCTCCCCTCCAGGTTTATTGAAGCCCCGCACCATCTCATGCGCCAGTAGGCTGTGCTCCGCAATCGACCTACCCTTAATAAAAGCCGCCTGGGTAGGGGAGACTAAGTCCTGCATGATCCTCTCCATCCGCCGGCACATGAGGTGCGTAATTATCTTGTATAGATAATTACAGCACGCAATAGGTCTGAAGTCCGTCAGAGATGTCGCTCCCTCTTTCTTTGGCACAAGCGTCAAGAAGGTATGGTTCAGCTCTTTCAGCAGTTTTTCTTTGGTGAAAAACTCCTGTACCGCCTCAAGGACCGGGAATTTCAGAATCTCCCAGTGACGTTTGTAGAACCCACTGCTGAAACCATCCGGACCTGGAGCTTTGTTGGGGTCCGTCATCGATATAATAGTCTCCACCTCCTCCATAGTAACAGGGGCAAGTAGCAGGCTATTCCCATAGGGAGTCACCAACTTCTTCGTAACTACATCCGGGAACGCAGACATATAGTCAGTCTGAGAATATAAATCAGAGTAATACCTGACAGCCTCCCCTTGGATTTTAGCCGGCTCCCCCACCAGAGTACCCTCTGTATCAAGAAGCTGGGATATGTTGTTTCGATGCTGTCTCGTCCGAATGACGTCATAGAAGAATTTGGAGCAACGGTCACCATCCTTATGCCAGGAACATTTAGTGCGCTGGGCCGCACTAATCTCCTTCTGTAGACGCAGGATGTTGACTTCCCCTATCAACTCCTTCTCTCTCGCCGCCAAGTCCCTGTTCAACATGTCAGATTGCATGTCATGCTGGATGGTCCGGAGCTCTGCCTCCTTGTCTTCTAGCGAAGTCTTGGGCAAACCCTGCACCCAGCTTCGTAAGGCTCTCTTCGTGGCCTTGAGCCGATGCACCATACGGAACTGAGCCGTACCCTCATGGCGGCTAGAAAGGTCCTCCGTAACAGCTTCCAAGTAGCCCTCGGAGAGATACCAGCTGTTGTTGTACCGGAAAGGGCACGACCTCACAGTGGGCCGGTCTGTGAAGCCAACCCTGATGGGAAATGATCGCCCGTCCTAGCGGCCAGACCCTCAGCCGACGAGTTGGGGAAGCGCCGAAACCACTCCCCGTTGTCCAGTGCTCTATCCAACTGGCACGCAACCCTGTTACGGACTGTTTTGTTATGCCAGGTCCAGATAAATCCCGAGCACAACAGCCCCTGAAGCCCCGCCTGTAACAAGCATATCTGGAAGTCATACAGGACCGGATCAGGGACCGGTCTGCCTCCTGTCACGCCCCGATCCGGAAAATCGCTCGTCCTCGCTAGATTTTACCCGAATCATCGTCCTCGCTGGGGCGTGATGCCGCACGAGCCTGGAGTTGCGCTCGTGCAAGGCAAGATAACGGTTCACATAGTGATCATCTCAAATTCGTAACATAAGCAGCGGAAGGAAAACAAAGTATAACACAAGAATCTCTTTTATTAATATTGAACTGAAGATTTACAAGGCTCTGAATAGCCCAACATATATGCCAATCGGCTACAACGCTCATGATCTCTCTAGCTCACAAAGGATTACATTGTTCCATACACTATGCCTCTTTATAGCCAACAAGTAGTCTTCGGCCGAACATCTCCATGTCGCAAGTCCGAACGCCTATGCGGTAGCTCCTCTTGAACGCCAAGGACTCCATGCCTCGGCACGTCCAAGCCAAGCCCCGCCCCGAGCCGATCATAACCTGAGCCTGCACATAAACTAGTGGAGGATTAGTGCTTTCGTCCTCGCTTCGCACTGATCAAGACCTGCTCGCACCCAAACCAAACACTAAATATCTTTAGTGAAACATGCATCATTATTTGGTGATCTTTCTACTTAGCCTTAGGATTAGTTTCATGGCAATGTTTACGCATAGCAACTTTATCATAATGTGTCCACTACCGTGTTCCTGCAGCAGATACTGTTAGGCATAATATGAACATAAACTTAGTGCTCGTGCACATCCCGTCCTATTTTTCTTAGCCTGCAGTGGTTAGAACTTAACATAAGCAACATACGAATCACGAAACCGACCAATCATAAACTTAGACAATGCATAAGAGTCGCAGGCCCTGCGCCTGCACCCAACTCTCATCTCAGCCCACCGGCCCTATCTATATGAAGGTCACGGTGTTTCGCACCGTAATGGACTTGGCATCTCTTATGTGTAAGCCTACAATCACTTCGATACGGGTTGCTAGCCCAGTATCCGAAGGATCCTAAACTTACGGATATCATAGCTTATCACAGCACTGGACGGTCGCAATCCGTCCGAATGTTGTGCACCATAAATACCACACATAACATTCCAACCAAATCCTCCGTTGCATAAACATAGTCTCATTCCATAAACGGTTTCCCGTGCCATAAACATATTCGCGTCTCATAAACATAATTCACCATCCATATGGGGAGCTCCGTCAGCGTTATGCCCCAACACATCCATATTGATGCACGACGTCCAACGGCTTAGTCATCTCGTACTCATATTCAACGCGTACCATTCGTAAGTCATTCTCATAGCCTAGTTCCGTAGTTACTTAGTCTTTTCGTAGCATAAGTGCCCGAGGGCACGCTCAGCGCCGTAATCAATGTTCTACGCCTAGTGTTCAATGTTCTCGGAGCCGTGCACGTGATGCACATCTCAATATCATCTTTCAATGTTCTACCATCATTGTCCTATCGCGACTCGTACACTTGATGCACGTCGTTTCAATTGTTTGATTATTCAATGTTCTATCTTAGTGTTCGACACATACTTGGATCTTTCATCGTCGAGCCACGCTCGCTAACTCGATAACATCTACGCATACCATAACATATTTTATTAGACGTGAAGGAATAGGGAGAGAGAGTCAAGAACCCGCCCACCTTAAGCCGATACGCCTTGCCGTTTCGCCGGGCTGAAGCGGCTCGCTTCCATAACTCGGTTGCATAGCTAACTTCCGGACTTAGCCATTCCTTTGAACTACGCGGTTGATTTGGCCTATCGCGCCCATGCCACAATCCGTTGCAAGGCCACGATTTGGTTTCGCGGACACTTCATTGCATAAGGCAAAATGCCAACCTCTTATCATCCAGCGTAAAAGCATAGCCTGCACACCAGATCAACTAACATCAGCACTTGCTCAAATGGGACTTATCCTTTGCATCGATTCGATTCATAAATTCCAACCGACTCAAAGCTTACCTTTGGCCAACGTAACGCTTGCATCGATTCGCATCGATACCTCATCGGGTCAACGCAACTCTTCGAGTCAGCGACTCATCGTAATGCACCGATGCGGAGCGGGGCATTACACCTCCCACCTTCTTCCCTCTGTGTAAGAGGGCATTGAAGTCACCCATCAGGAGAAGCGGTAGGTGCGACGAATCCGCAGCGGAGGCTACCCTGGATATGTCGCTCCACAGGGTCTTCCGCCGCCGTCGGTCGTTGTGGCCGTACACCGCTCCCAGTAAGAACCGAAAGTCACCCTTGTTCGTAAAAGAGATGACAATCAGCTGTTCCGTCATCAAGATCAAGTTCCCATCCCAACTCTTTGAATTCCATCTGACCCATATCCTAGCCATGTCACAGAGAACCAGGTTGTGGAGTTGGACCCAATGGGATGGGGTCCGGCGAGCTAAAGTCTTCTCCCCTTTAATCTTCGTCTCCAGCAGGACAGAGATGTCGCACTTCTCTCTGTGTAAGACCCCACAAATCTCCCTCCATCTCCCTAACGAACACGCACCCCTCACGATCCAGGCGATTACTGCCATTAATAATTGGGAGATACGTTCCCCTGGAAGTCACCTGGACTGGTACCTGGGGGTGGTACCACATCCGTCTCCGTCATAACCTCCTCTATCCCAGCGGCAAGAGTATGCTGGTTCGCTGCTTGGGATAGCACCAGGGCCCAGGCCGGGTTGTCCACACAGAGCACCTCCTCCCTATCAGTAGACTGTCCCCCCCACTTGGGAGGCCATCCCGTAGTGGTCCAGCCCGTCTCTTCCTGCTATATACTTTTCCCTCCAGAGATCCGCCATCGCCCTCCTCCTCTCTCCCCAAGGCCATCATCCCTCTGGTGACCATACTCCTCTGCGCCGAGAAAGTAATCATCGTCCCACTAGTGGGAGCCGACTGGGACAAGATAGTACGGCTCAGTCCCCCAGCCTCCTCCATCATACGGTCGTCCTCCTGCGTGGTATCCTCCGCTCTGTCGTCCCCAGACAAGGACTACATCTCCCGTGATGTGCCCGGCACCTCTATAGAGGGCGGGGTCGGCCCCGACTGTGCTCCTCCTGCTGGGCAAGCACTGTCCAGATGTCCGAAACAAGCATGCTGTGAACAGGTTGAGGGAACCCATTCATACTCCACCTTCTGGGATAGAACCTCTCCAGAGGGCACTTCGTACTCCAATAACCTCGGAAGCTCCCCTCCAGCCCGGATCTCGACGAATATCCGGGCGTACATCAGCCTCGACCGAAACGTTGTAGCATCATCAGTGTTGATCGGGGTGCCCACCAAGCTGGCTAGCCGCATCAGCAATGGGATGCTCCAAAACCTAACAGAGAACTCCGAAAAGCGAATCCAAACCGGGATGGCATTCAAGACTTCCTTCTCGCACCACAACTCAGGTGACCACTCCTTCAAAATGATCAGCCTGCCACCAAACGTCCATGGACCGCCTTGCAGAATCCTGGCGACATCCTCTGTTGGTCCAAACTTCACATAATAGAAGTCATTCTCCCTAGTATATATCTCCATACTCCCTTTTGGCTGTCAGACCCGCGCCGCATACCCTCGAAGCTGTCCATAGAATGGCTTGTTCTCCAGGACGTACAGAACGAGCGTATTCTCCCAGAAGACAGTCACCTTTTCAATCTCCTCAGCAGGAAACGAGGCCCGGAAGCCGCTTCCTACCTTCTTCAGCTGCACGTACTCCATAGATGTGGGGTTTTTAGTGCCCACTGGCTTGCATATTTCAGCCCAGGACATTCCCGCTGGGCGGGGGGCCACCCCCTGTGGCCGAGGGGCTACCCCAGTAGGAGATGCACCAGGGCCCTGACCTCCCAGGTCTATCAATTTACCCTTCCCCTTCTCCGTCGTGGTCGCCTTGGGGCGCCAGCCCACCGATCTCGCACCAGACTCCACCGGGCCCCGGGACGACGTCCGCGTCACCGGTCCCACCCTCGGTCTCCTCGTCGTAGAGGAGCGCGCCTTTTGGGAGGTCTGCACGCCCCCCACCATACCTCCCGTCTTTGTCCCCTGTCGCCGTGTTACCGTCGTCCAACCACCTCCCTCCACCGTGCCCCCTTGATGGCTGTCCCCAGATCCCGGTTGGAAACTAGTGGTACCCGCGAGATCTGGGACCCCCCGAGCCGTCCTTCCCGTCGAGCTTCCCCCGGCCCCCATCATCGTCCCTCCCCGTCCGCTGGGGGCTGTGCCCACCGCCGCCGCATTCGACTGGCCGCCCGGCTGGCCCCCCGCGACCTCCTGGCCGTGCGCCATACCGCCGGCGAACTTGCGGGGAGCCACCTGGCCGTGCGCCAGACCGTCGACGAACTCGCGGGGAGCCACTGGCCGCCCACGCCCATCCGGGCGTCCCCCAGGTCGCCGGGTTTGCTTGTCCGCGCCTGTCCATGTGTCGCCGCCGCTGTCCTGGCCGTCGCCGCTGCCCCCTCGACGTCGGGGTCCCACGGAGGGGACCCCATCGGGCCTGGACGTGAAGTCTCCAAGGACACGGGAACCCTAGCAGAGCTTTTCGTGCTCATCGGGCTCAAACTTCTTTTTATATATATATATATATATATATATATATATATATATATATATATATATATATATATATAGTAATTGTGTCGAACGTTTCCACTGGGAATCAATCTCCTGACCACTTGGGCTTCATGCCTCACCACTACCACTAGGCTAGGACCGGGTCTGACTGGGCTTATCGACCGTGTCGTGCTGGGTCGGACCGGATAGGGGGGTGAAACCCCGATTGTACCCGATCGGGGAGCCAGGCCGGGCCAGGCCCTGGTTGGGGAGAGTAGAACATGCCCGTTCTTGGGGGTGGGTGGGGTCAGGTGGCTTGTTGACCGGGCCTAGGCCGAACCAGCCCGTGTTTTACCGGGGCGGGCCCAGAGCGGGTTTCAGGCCGCTCAGCCCACTAGACACCTTGCGTTGGTGCCAAATTCTTAGGAAGGTATGGGAGGGTCGTACCATAAAACCTAAATGACCAATTGACGGATAGGTATACCATTTACCATAGACAGTTTAAGCTAGCTCATGCAACCAAGGAGCACCCACCAAGTTCTCCCATACAATAAAGAGTTTAAATGAAGAGGTAGAAAAACTGCATTCGTCTCTATTACACATTAAAGACAATTTGTTACAGAGTGAAATGGAGTGACATTCCCGTATCTTAGAGTTGTTAAAAGATGCAATACTTCTTTTAAATCCTCCCACTTAATTGTTGTTCACTATGTAAGGGTAATAGAACAAAATATTTGTAATTGAAGACAAATTTACAGTCTAATTAGTAAAAGGAAGAAATATCTTAAAAGAAAGATCTTCATCTTTGAAAAGATAAAAGCACATTCATTTATTAGAAAAAGAAGAATAGTCTATCAATTACTGGGAACCACCGAGGGGGCGGTCCAGTGGTAGCACGATAAGGGAGGGGAGGAGTGGGCGTGGGTTCGATTCCCAGTCCGAGGGTGTCTTGGTGCTAGGGACAGGGGCGGTCATTAATGACTGTCCTTATATCAAGAAAAAAGAATTTAGTTATACTAAAAGACAAGCGAGCAACTTTTTCCTTCGGCAAAGTAAAAGTTCCTTTTTGGTTGATATGAATTTACTAATATTTAAGAGTAGTCATTTTTAAAGGTTTTTTCTGTTCATGTCTTTCTTTTTGTACTAATATTTATTATTTATTATGAATAATGCTTAGGTTCCAGAAGCAGGTTCAATTTTTGGAAGGGCTGGCATTGCTGGCCTAGAAAAGGCTGTAGCTGTCTTAGATACACTTGGCAGTAGCATGTCAAGCTTGAACCCTAATATTGGCTTTGTATCCGGAGTCTCAGTTCGAGGGAACAAAATATCGATACTGTCATTTGAAGTTGCTAATACAATTGCTAAGGGTTCTAATTTGTTGAGGTCCCTTTCCGATGAAAACATCAAATCCTTGAAGGAAGAGGTTTTGCAGTCAGATGGAGTAAGAGAACTTGTTTCTGTGGACACCAGAGAGCTGATGTCAATTGCAGCTATCGATAAAAGGTGCACTAATGGCTCATGTTTCACAACCCTAGGACTTGATATATTTGTATTTTGCTGCAGATTATTTCGCTGTTGTTCTTAGGTACACAATTTATGCCTTTCTGCACTTGGTTTCTTTTACAGAGAGGAACTTGGCATCTTCTCTGCAGAAGTTATTAGATTTGGGGACCTATGTAAAGATCCTGTATGGCATAATTTGAATCGCTATTTTCAAAAGTGGGTTTTGTGATTGAATGTGAAAACTACTGTTCCTTAAATGCCAACCGAATAATTTTATAATCTAACCTATCTTGGTGTGTTCAGATTGGATTCTGAAATCGTATCCCATGAACAGCTTAAAGAAGAGGTAGAAACAACAATTCAGCAGTTGATAAATCTGGCACAGAACACTTCTGTAAGTACTTTCCAAGAGATACCTTTATCTAATATAGTAATTATATTATCATGATGTTTATCTATATACTTGCGCACGGAGACCTAACGCATTTGACATGTATAGGAGCTCTATCACGAGTTGGATGCATTAGGCAGATTTGAACAGGATTATCAGCGGAAGTTGCAGGAGGAAGAGTCACTACCTTCACCTAGCCGAGGTAATGATCATATTTGTTAACTTTTTCCTATAAGGCTTTAACAAATTTACAATAAAAGTATGTTCAGTTTGACCCGTTTCTAGCTGCATTGCAATTAGTAATTGTCGTTACTGTGCAGCAGATGGATTTCAGGCGCATAACTGAATTTAGTGTTTTGAATACTTTAGGCCATCATATGTACTCCATAACAGTAAACAGGGAGACCTTTATAGTTATAAGGATTTTACTGATACATGGCCAACTGTTTTTGTGTGTCACATGCTTTGTTGGGTCTGTAAATAGAAAGACCATTATTTCTCTACATTACCATTTTTGATGTGAGGGCTTACCGATATAGCTGTCTGACTTGAAATGTTTTTTGTAACTTTATGCTTTATGACATCCTCTAAAATGAGACTTGTAAGTAATGTCTCCACAATGGAAAGCAGTTTTATTTAGTATTTACATGACATGAACTTCTTTTTAGATGACACGGGGGACTAAATACCCTTCCCCCTTCTCTCCTCCTCACTCTTGTGTTTCATTAAAGATAATTAATGAAACAAGTCCAAACTGAGAGGAGATAACTCCGATAACATGATGAAAGACAAGCACACAAACAACTCGAACAAGACTTAAACAGATAATTACGCCGGCGCGTCGCAAGCTTGTCGTAGCTAGAAACTCTAAGTCGCACCCGCATCCTCACGTCAACATCTCGAGCTATTATTAATTATCAGTGAGACGCCCTGCTCAAAAGATCAAAAGTTTATCATAGGGGACAAAAGTCCATTAAGCAGAGAAAAACTAGCTATCCGAGTGCGTCCCGCTCGTTTCTTCATTGTTTGATTTTACCCGTCCCATTCATCAAACTCCGATCCCTTATCTTGTCCGTCCAATGCTTAATTCCTTATCTTGTCCTTCCAATGCTTCGACGTTTGATGTGGCCCATATCCATTAATGAAACCTGCTCGCGTCGTCGACATGACGTGGTCTCCAGCGATTTGTCACCTTGGTGACATGTCCTCACCGAATCATCATCCATCCATTCCTGTTGTCGAATGACACAATGGCAAACACTTTGTGCTGTACCACCCCTGCCTTGGTGTTGTATGAATACATCACTGTGCTGACGTAGTAACTATTGATCCATTGGCTAGTTTTTAACTAAGAGGTAATTTGATTAAAAAAAACTGAAAAAGAGAGCAAATGTTATTGTTTTCCGAGAAAAGTTAAAAGGAAAACTTGTATTGATTTGTAGACGAGTTACAACTCTTCAACAAAAGTCTACAAAAAAAAATCTACAACAATTACAGAAATATGGGGAAGTGTGGTGATGGAATCTTGATTGTTCCATTGACAATCTGAACCAAGATGGCTTCTTCCGAACTCTTCAATGTTGATCACAAAGCAAAGAGACAAACTCTCTTATGCTCTTCTCTAAGTTCACTCGGGAAGTGCTCTCTTGAGTAGTGGCTATCTGCTCCTTAGGTTGTTGCTCTCAGGATCATTAGGTCCTCCATTCAGCCTTTACATAGGCTATTTATAGATTTTCAAGAGGGAGATCCCTATGTAACTGCTAAAAGCAGTTTTTTACAACCTTTCGTTGAGCTTCTTCAGAGGCTCCGCGGGGCTGTATAGCGGGTGAACCGCTGATGGTTGGGGAAGTGGCTCACGTTCTCGTCCACTCACATGAAACAAGGACATGAGGTCCTGATGACGGAGTGTCAACAACCCACAAAAACGTGGGTTGTTACATACATCCAATTAATCGCTCAATCTGTTTGCAGTTCAACGACGCAGAAGCACCCAATAGCTCAACGGCACGGAAGTGTCCAACAGCTTAGCAGCATGGAATGAGAACTGATTGCTCAATTTGTTCCGCAGAACTAGTCATTTAGACTAATAAACTTGTTTTCAGTCGTCAAGTTTATTTGTTCTGGTTTGACTTGAACTTTAACTAGCTCAAATGACCGTCTGTGCTCGTGTGCCTGTCTGAACTTCAGTTGTCTGTAAACTGACTTTTTCATTGTATCAACAATTATCATCTTACATCTTCAATCCTCTTTCAAGTGTTGGGAATTGGAAGTGTTGCTTTTGGTTGCATGTACTTAAACTGCATTACAACAAAAGTCATATGCCAATCTCACTCTTGCCCGCATTACTTTATCCAGGATTAGTGTCAGGTTCATAAGCGGTCATAAAATCCTTATGAATTATATTATGGAGTTTCTCAACTATGAGTCATGCTCCAAAGCTGACACCCTTTGATGGTAGAATGTTTACATTATGTTAGAATCTCAGAGGAACAAACAACCATAAGAAGTGATCAGTTCTCTACTGAAGTTTTCTTGGTTTTTAGTCGTGATTCATAATCTTTACGCTTTTAATGTTAAAGGATTTGACCACACACATAGGCACACATATTGTGGGGAAATAAGCTAATAACTTGTTGCATATCATGGGGTTTACTTTATAGTGTATTCATCATTCGAATTTATATGCTAGTGAGTTTTCATGTCTGTAGTTTGATTTCATGGTTAATGCATGCAGTGTTTGAGTTCAAATGAGGTATACATTTTCTGATATGTAAGCAATGGAATGAACATATGCTCACTTGCTGTTCTTAACAGAGACTCTGATGATATTACAGAGTGAACTAAAGCGCCAAAGAAAGCTTGTAGTGAGTTTAAAGAAGAAATCCCTATGGTCTAGAACTTTGGAGGAGGTAACTTATCAACTCATAATTTATCTCAAATTTAGTGATCCAACTTTCATGAAGTCTTCGATGAACTGCATTTTGTTATTTCTGTTCTTTTCAAATTTTTTTGAGCACTTACTATATGGACTCTCCAATTGATACTCTTATTTGCTCATTACCATTATCTTTAATAACTAAGATATATTGTTTTCATTTCTATCTGTATTCATTTTTATAATCTTGAGGTAACATGTTTTTTTAGGTCGTGGAGAAAGTCGTTGACATTGTTGTCTTTCTACATAAAATGATTTTTGAGGCATTTGGGACCACTGGTATGTGTTTTCACACTCTACTGTCCAGTATTTAGTCCAATTTTTAGTTTCCTAATCTGTATTGCCAGGATCCATATTTTATGGTTGTCTGGTTTCATATTTTGTAAAATTTACTCTATGGCCTTCATAAAACACATCACCGAACTGTTCGATTGCTAGCTTCACCTGCCAAAATAAGCGTTTGGAACATGTGAAAAATAGTCCTTTATTGGAGATTAATTCTATAACTAGCCTTTTGTGTCAAAGACCATAAACTATAGAGAACAAACAGTTATACTCAATCTAAGGCAGGCCAACTTTTAGACCCGAGTATAAACTTTGTTTCTGGTTGTCAGCATTGTAACAACTTTTTCTATGACCCTGCATAAGCGGGAGCCTTGTGCCACAGGGATGCCTTTTTCTTATCTGAGATTTGTTTTCAGAAATTTGTACAAATTTCTTAAACCTATCTATGTAGAGGGCACCTTAACATTAAAAATTTGTTTAGTTTAATGTACTCGTAATCTACCCAAAAATAGACCCAAATTCATTGTAAGCAACATTTTTTGCATTCCTTTAACTGGACTCGTCATAATTAATAGTTATTAGAGAGTGTGGAACTATTGCAGGAATCATTCTGAAAAATACTACTAAAAATTTCTTTTCCCCTCAAACTTGAAGCCGAAAACAAAGAAACCAAATTCAGATGCCAAGAGTTATTCTGTAAATAATATTATGAAGGCTAATTCTAAGGGCACTCAATATTTTGCTAGGGGCTAGCCCAAATTTTTTCAAAATTTTACAAGTTTGCCATCCTCATTCCTTACTTAGGGCTAGCACAAATTTTTTTTCAGCAAGTAGGACTGCAACTAAGTTGGTAGTCCTAACATAAAGTAGGATTGCCAACTTAGTTGCAGTCCTCGATGACTCTGATGGAAACCCTAACATCTGAAGTGGTGACGATATCAGGAGGATGGGGGGTAGCGGAAGACTTCTTGGGCGGAGCTGGTGATGTCGATCTCGGCTACGGTCGCGCCTTTTCGCGTCGATGAAGACGCAGCGGAGCTCGGCGGCGGGGCGGCTAACGGAGGGGCGGTTGACGCCCTTGGCGAAGACGAGGGCGTCGCGGGCGGTGGAGAGCGACTCGTAGGCGAGGTGGTTCCACCTGGCCATGGGGGATGCGGCGGAGGGGGTGTCCTCCGCGCGGGGGAGGATCTTTCCGAGGCGGACGAGGCATGGGGTATAGAACGGGCGGAGGCGGCAGACGCTGTTGGGGAGGGTGCAGAGGAAGGCGGGCCTTCAGGAGGAAGGAATCGTGCTAGCGAGCCTCGCGGCAGACGCGACGCCGTTGTGGAACACGCAAGAGAACACGCTCCGCCAAGCCACCGTGCCGGTAGCGCCTCTCCCGCCGAGCCAGGTCGAGCCCCCGCCTCCTCTGGCGCGACAGCGCGCCACCGCCTCCTCCTTCTCTGCCTCCTCCTCCTCTGCCTCCTCCTCTTTGGGGGTGGGCTAGCCCCAAGTAAAATTCGGACTGTCCCCAGTAAAAGTTCCACTTTCGTGGGCTGTCCCCTAGTAAGGGCTAGCCCCTAGCAAAATGTGGAGTGTCCTTAGAATTAGCCTATTATGAAAAGGAATTTAAGAAGATGGATTATAAAAGATTACAGGTTGGTATATCAAATTAATCATGCTATGAAATGTTTTAGAAAAGAGACAATAAATAAAGTTCTCTTATAAAATTGAAACTTAACATATATATGTTCTAAAAATAAATGTTTTGTAAATGGAAGAGAAAGGTTTAATAGGAGAACCATAATTGGATGAGGTGTGTGTATCACTGCCCTAAAGGGATTGCGCCACCCTCCGGCAGACTTTTTCCGACACTTGCCCCTCCAAGGTACAACACCTGGTCCTGATCTTGGTTCTCTGATGAGCGTTGTCACCGAAGATGCACATAGCACCCTGAACACCTTTTGCATGTAACTTTACTCAAGAATCTGAGAACATCAGTAGCAGAGAAGAAGGATAGAGTTTCAGTATGTAGGATCTCCTAGTTTGCCTCTTTCTTATCTAGAAGAGAGATGTTTGGGGATCCGTTTCTCTCGGCTTACACTTCAACCTTGCGGGAAAAAAGGCGGAGGGAAAAAAGATGGGGTGGAATGAGAAAAAGGTAACGTACAAAAGAACGTGGTAGCGGGAATAGAAATCCAACCTTTGTGGCAAAAACACAACTTGGCCCAATATTACCCCTTGATTTACCCCAGTAAATAATAATGAGGCGTAAACCATATATAAGCATATGAATTGGTTCGGTCTACCCAATGTGGGACTAAAATGGTTTCGAGTTTTTTGCCTTTTTGAGATCTATTTAGGCTGTGTTTGATTGGGCTTTTTTTTCCATGGAAAATATTTTCATCACAAATTTTCCACCAATTGTAGTGTTTGATAGCATAGGGTCCGTTTGGATAGTCTTTCTGAAATTTTGTTCTGAAAGCAGCTTTCAGAGAATGTTATAAAGTTTTCTGGATATACAGTTTCTGAGTTTGCGTTGGGTTATCTTTTTTCTGAAAAATGGTTTTCAGAAACAAAAATTAAAAATTATGTTTGGTATTTTTTTTTAGAAAACTTAATTATTTTAGTTTCCAAAAAAAAATTGTTCTTCTCCAGCCCGAGCTCGCCACTACTGCGTCCTGGACTGACGACGGCTGTTCTGGACGGTGCAGAGGGAGACACGACCATGATAATGGTTGTTCCGGGCGGTACAGAGGGTTTAAAAATACAACCAATTTATGTACAATTTTTTGTTCGCCGACGCCCACGGCCGTGCGGCGCTGCGGATCTCACCTGCCTCACTTCCCTCCAGACCCTCTCGTCGTAGGCGTCGGCCACTGCCCAAACGCATCGGCTTCACCGGCGCCATCCGTTGCGGATCTCACCTCCCCGGACCCTCTCGTCATGGGCGTCGGCCACCACCATTGCCCAGGCGCCGCATCCGAGTTCCCTCGAGGATTCTCGACTAGATCCTCGACGACTGCATCCTTGATCTTCCGCCGGAGTCAGCTTCACCACCATGTTCTTTGACCTAAACATACCCTTCCTCGAGCTCGCCACCATTGGCGATACCAAGAACAAAACCGTAAAATTTCTCTGCCGGAGGTCAGTCGCGCACGCCATGGAGCTCGGCTCCCTCGTCGAGGCCTCCCGTTCCCTCCTCACGTCGGCGTCCTTCCACCACGAGACCTCTTGTGAGAGGACATGTGGTAAAAGAAAAAGAGAGATACTGAGAGAAGAGAGAGAAACGAAGGAGTGGGGGAATGGGTTTGGGGGGTGGGGCCCACCTTTTTCTTGAAATGTTTGTTGGAAAAAGAGGTAAAACCACTTTTCTGAGAGCTATGTTTTAACAGCTCATTCCCCAAAAAAATTTCCAAAATGTCTTTGCCGGTTGAGTTGTCCAAACACAATTTTGTGAGCTTTTTGCTTTAAACTCAGAAAACAGCTTTTAAACTAACATCCAAACAGGCCCTTATTTTCCCATGGAATTATTTTCCAAAAACCTATCATTTTCCATATTTTCTTTTAAAATGGTGGAAAATGAAACTTGTCCAACCTATAGGAAAATATCATTTTCCATGGAAAATAGCTATTTTCCGTGGAAAATAATGACAATCAAACACACAAATTAAATTTTCCATTGAATTTTTTTAAAATTCCATGGAAATTTTTTCCTAGGAAAATAATTCCATGGAATTAATTTCTTTTCCACATATTTTCCAACTTGCAATCAAACACACCCTTAGTGTAATACAATGTGGGTAAACCATACACAAAATTCATAAATCGAAAGAAATACTCAAAAAAAATTTATTTATTAAATGATCTAAAAAAGTCCAACAACTACCGTGCCAGCCAACAACTGAGAATGGAAGTGTCATAAAGATACTTTTTTACTTGAGAAAGTAAAAAGTAGTGTTAGTAGACTGAATTCCGATCTTAAACAAAGGATGAAAAAAAAAGAGAAGAAAGCACCAAGATGCATTCTGTTGACTAACTCTCAGAAGTTGAATGAACAAAGGATTCAATCACAATTTCCACGTCAGCCTCTAATATGACCTTCAAGGAACTATGTAACTATTTATATCCAGCGGTCTTGTTTGAAATGAGAAAAAGCAAGTAAAAAAAAACTGTCAGTTGGAGTTTCAATCCTAATGGAATAGGTAACCTGACATGGTCAAAATTCTTATCCTAGTTATTGGATCCTTCCAACCATGTTCTGTCTCGACTCTTGAGGAAACCTGGATGCTATACACTTCCAAATTCCGAAACTAGTGGTTGGAGTTCCAGTGGAATTGGGATCTGATGCATATATACCGAGGTTCAAAGACTTGGTATTGGTTTCAGAAACTTCCTAGGAGTGTCGAGTTCAGCAGTTTCTGCATGGTGGTGCGTGTTTATGTTTGCAGATTGGGTGGGGTGGGGGGTCGGTGCTTTTTACTCTGTAGTTTTGGACTCTCCAATTCCGATTTCGAACAGCTGAAACCCCTCAGTTTACTGATTGGAGCGTACTAATATTTATGGTGCAAATTCCCCATATAGAGACCTTATAAGTAGACCATACTAGCGAGCCATTTGT
The DNA here is from genome assembly GCA_029216955.1 of Iris pallida. Taxonomy (NCBI): domain Eukaryota; kingdom Viridiplantae; phylum Streptophyta; class Magnoliopsida; order Asparagales; family Iridaceae; genus Iris; species Iris pallida. Next base: position 4,715,426 of record JANAVB010033818.1, read on the forward strand.
TGATGAAGTATATCATATTTTAGGGTGTGAATCCCCCTATTGTATAGATACAAAAAACTTAGGATATAACTCCTGTAAAGGAGTGTGGTCTTCTCTCATGCACAACCAGCTCTTAATTTTGGCCGACACGGGTGGCTTGGTGAATCGGGTGAAAGTACAGGTCAAATATGAATTCATTAGTTTATTTGAGATCGAGGACGACTAATCATCGTCACATCATTTGAGCATTATTGATCATACATTTTATTATCTTTCAAATAGTGTGCAATCCTCAAATAGCTCAAGCCTAGGGTGAAGTATGAATAAGGTGAGAAATATCATGCTTGCTAATGTAATATGGGAGTTTCCACTCAGCTTTGACAGAACACGAACAAGTCAAAATTTTAATCTTTAGACAGTTCAGTATTTTAAGTTATATTTAATGAACCCTTGATATCTGAGGGAAGTTAGGCTGAAAATAAAACCATCAGTGGAGGGACCATTTGACGCAAATGTGAATTATTCAAAGGGAGTCCGGGTCTATTTTTAGTGGATTTTGAATATTTAACCAAATCTTTTATATTTGTTTCATAATTATCTTTTGATTGCTTTCCTAGTTTGATTATCATTTATTTTTTAGGGGTTAGGTTTCTTTCTTATAAATAGACTTTGTAGAAGAGAAGAATTAAGTTTGACGAATAAAATTTGGTATTTGAGTAGCTCCATGGGAGTTTATCTAATTAATTCTCGTGTTTGAGAATTGAGGTGGAAGTTCTTGTTATTTTGGGTCGTTGGATCTAGCGATCGACGTTTCCATGTCGTGTCAGATGGTATTAGAGTCTTGACATATGGAGAGGCATGATGGGAACCAACGACGGCAATGGAAACCAACTTCTTCCTAACAAAGTATAGGATATTGAAAGCCTCTTTATGACGTTACCTCACATCAAAGTCTCTTTGCTGCGATTGAGTCTACATGTCCGACGGGTGGAGTGGGTGGTAGGCTTTCAAGAACCGTCGAGGAAACTGGTTCGAGTTCCAAACCCGGCGTCGCGGTTGAGCAACGACCGCGACCTTCTAGTAAGGTATCACGCATCAACACGACATAATCGCCCATGGAGGGTTCGTGTGGTTTTGTCTAGTGCGAGCAAGGAGGAGTTTTGTGATATCGTTAGGAGGGGTTGTGATAACGATCATTGGCAATGACATGCGGACTAATCGAGGGTGCTACCGTAGTTGGGATGCGTCGGCGGATGCGATCACTGTGGCAACTACGGGAGGAACGATTTTCACGGCGATGAAGATTGGTTCGACGACGATTACGCTCATCTAACAACGGTCATACGGAGGAACCCAAGAAGGAAGAGACGTTCCATGACATGACAACGAAGATCGTCACAACTAACATGAAAATTTTGCGCACTTGTTTCGAACCCGTTGTATCATTAACTGTAGAAGATTTGGAGTCGTGATCGATCATGCCAACCGAGTAAACCTCATCAATCAACAGGTGGTCAAAGTTGCAGGGTTGTCGTTGGAGAAGCACCATGATCCGTACTCTATTGGAAGGGATCAGAAAGCGGTGAGCGTCAATGTCACGTCTCGATCCGAAAAATTGCTTGTCCTCGCTCGGATGTGATGTCGCACGAGTCTGAAGTTGCACTCGTGCAAGACAAGATGACGGATTCTAAAAAATGCCCGTCTCAATTCAATACATAAGTAGTGAAAAAAGGTGGAGACACATCAGAGTACAGAAAAGACTCACTTTTATTAATTAAACAGTTGAATACAAAGGCTCTGAATAGCCGAAGTGAACATGCCAATTAGGCTTTACAACACTCACGATCTCTCTAGCTCACAAATGATTTATTCGTTCCATACATCATGTCTTTTATAGGACATCCAATGACTCTTGGCCGAAACATCTTTATGTTGCATGCCGAGCTCCAGTGCGGTGGAACGCCTCGAAACGTTAAGGAACTCCATGCCTCAACACGTCCAAGCGAAGCTCCGCCACGAGTAAACCATTTCCTGAACCTGCAAGCAATCTAGTGGGGGATCAGTACTAATTCTCTCGCGTACTGATGAGACCCACAAACCTAAACCAACACTAAGTAATTTAGTGAAGCATGTATCTTATTATGTGGCCTTTCTATTATTGTCTTAGGATCATTTTCATGGCATAATCAAAAGCAGTAAATCATGTATCCATGCTACAGATAACATTTTGAACATAAATGTGTCAAGTATCGTGTCCCTGCAACAGACACCGTTAACCACATAATATTCATAAACATAGTGATCGTGCACATCTTCGCATCATCCAAACATCCAAGCCAGCAATCGACACATTTCACAAACTATAGGTCCATAAGGGTGCCAGGATCTATCCTAGCACGATTCTAATTTCAGTCCGCCGGCCTATCTATATGAAAGGTCATGGCATATCGAGCCATAATGGACTGTATCTCAACGTAAGTCCGCGATCGCTCCCCGTACGGATTGCTAGTCTTGTATCCGAGGGATCCCGAACTTACTAGTATTGTGGCTTATCACATCAGTGGCCGGTTGCAATCCGTTCTAATGAAGTGCACCACAAATACCTATCAAAATTTTTTTCTAGGCCGAACGGTCTCGATGCCCCGACATAAACTCGTTCGAGGGAAACAAAATCCATATACAGGTTATTCAAGTCCATTGACCATGCAATACACGAAAAAATGATTAGAACCATATCAATCACAAGTAAATCTCAAGTCCGAACTCATCATTCACCTCGACTCGCGTCAACATCGTTCTATCTCAAGTTCTATCGGCATTATGTCCAACATATCCATATTGATGCACAATGCCTCGAACGGCGACTCGTAGGTCCCGAACGCATCTGTAGCAATACACAACATCAACTAGATCAAACTATTCTCAAGTCATTCGCATAATAGCAGTCCCATGACAATTGTGCCACAACTGCATGCTTCGCGGGCGAAGCATACCCTTCAATGTTCTTCATGGCGTTGCGCCACAAATTGTCCACTTCGCTTATGCAATCCATACACATACTCTCCGTGCACAGGTGCACGCTCGACGTCGTCATTCAATATTCTAGGCCTAGTATTCAATGTTTTCTGAGTCAAGCATTTGATGCGCGCCTCGATGTTTTTTTTCAATGTTCTATCATTCATATCCTACAACGACTTATGCACTTGGTGCACGTTCGTCTCAATTGTTCAATGTTCAATGTTCTATCTTGATGTTCGACATGCAATAAGACTTCTACACATTTGAGCCACGATCGTGGACTCCTCGAGGATATCACGCATACAAGGTACATTTTATTAGGAATGAAGGAGTAGGGGAGAAGGGTCTGAACCCGTCCACCTTAAGCCAATCTGTCCATCGCTTCGCCAAGCTGATGCGGCCCGACACAGTAACTTCGTTGCACGATCATCTCGTCCGAGCTAACCATGCGAGCGCTTCGTGCTCCTTCGCATTCATCCACTGATTCGGTCTATCGTCTACGTCTCGACTCGTTGCAAGGGTTTCCGCACGATATCTGCACATAAAACCAACTCAATCAATACTTTCTTCAAATTGTAATCATACCTTCTCGAATCAAACTCATACCTTATCGCATCATTCGACTCAGCGTAATGCACTTTGCAGGACATTACAGTCAAATTGATCAAGTATTGCAAAGTTCCCTTTTTCCATTATCACTTATCGAGAGGAGATATACTATGACGTGATGGAGTTGACATTTGTTATATATTATTGCTAGGGAGGCCATGCCAGTCCAAGATTGACATGAAGCATAAAGAACGCGACAATATGTACCGGCTAGTGAAGGATGGGATGAGGTATAGACTTGCACCTTCGCAAAAAAGTATCTAAACCAAATCTTTACATGAGGGAAAGGCTTTTCTATCCTTAACAGTCTCCATGAAGAAAGTCGAAGCGAACTTCAAGGAGGCCCATGAGGTGCATGATTTGGTAGCAATTAGCGATGGGAAGTGTAGATGTCGAAGAGTCGACGGAGGAAGGAGCGTATCCAGCAGAGGTACGACATGTACTTGATGAGTTTCACGACATTCTTTCAGATAGATTTCGTGGAGGACTACCAACCATGTGTGATATCCAACACATCCTCATTCTTGTTTTTGGGACGGATTTATCGAGGTTACCGCATTACCACATGAACCCATGGGTGGACAAGATCCTTCAGGAGGATGTGGAGAACTTGAAGAACTCGCGGTCTAGTTCTCTACAAGAGAAGGGGAATAATATGGAGAACATGAGCCCGTGTGTGGGTCCCTACCCCATTCACATTGATGAAGAGATAGTTGGCGGATGCTTGTAGATAATTGTGTGATTAATAAAATCACGGTTGACTACAAGTTTCGATATCGCGACTATATTATGTTTTAAATTAGTTGAATGAGGCCAAGTCTTTTCTAAGATATATCTTCGAAGCGGCTACCACCAAATATGCATCCGGCTGGGGGCAAGTTGAAGATGGTGTTTGGGGTGCAGGATGGAGCCTTCGAGTGCTTAAGCATGAAGTTCGTATTGCCCAACACACTCGAATATTGGGAGCACTACTTCAGGTTTCCGAATACAATTGTGCACAAATGTGGATTTTCCAAACGGGTGACTGACGTACTTGGTAGGAGCGCTTTGTTGCTAGCTACGCTCATACATGAAGTGCTCGGGTTGGAATACATTAGAAAGCGCGAAAGATAGACTTTGTGAAGGCATTGGAGCAGAAAACAGGTCGTCGACTTCTACATCAATGACTGGTTTTTGACGAAAGGAGATCGGTTTTGCGTCCCTTGTACATTTTGGAGGGAGAAGTTGATTAGGGATCTATTTGGCGGCAACTGGACGGCAAATGTGACGTACGGGACAAAATTGTTCTTTTCTAGAGAGATTCGTTTCGACGGAGTTCACGAGGACGTTTAAGAGCAACTATAAAAGACTAATACGAGACGATGTAAATTATTATAGAGATTTCCGTACTAGCACTGTAGGCGCAAAGTTATCAATGTCGTTGGCGATATCATGGTATACTTTCAAAAGTAATATTGGTTGGGCCTTACGTCAAGTTTCAACTAAAGAAATGGTAGTCGTTCAAAGTGTGAAGGAAAGAAAAAGTTTAGCTTGGGAAATGAGGCCTCGACGAAATTTACGGTAACTAACGATGTGACACTTTATCCAGACGATAACATAAGGAACTCGGACCGAGTTCTCTAAGGGTCTGCTTGGATTGAAGGGGAAAAAAAATAAGCAGGGTTAAGTAGGGTTAAATGAGGGAGAGTTAAGCGAGGGGGAGTATAGTCAATACATAGAACCTTACTTGGATTGGAGGGAGAGTTAAGTGGGGGGTGTTTAATAACTCTTGCTTGGATTGGAGGTTTTAAGTGAGAGGGTGATTAATAAAAATATGATAGTTACCAAAATAACCTTATTACATATGTCATAAAATTAAATTTGATTGAAATTTTAATTAGAACTTGTCAAAATATCTTCACAAATTAAGAAGCTACGGATTAACATGTTGCGAACAAGAAAAAATGGAGAAAAAAATTATGATATTTTATAAACAAATAAGGGACATCTATGACTTTTTAAACAAAACCCCTCAATCACCCTCGTTAACCCTCCGATTTGGGGGGTTAAAAAAATGGACAAAAGAGGGTGAAATAAACCCTCACTTAACCCTCTATAACCCTCCCTCCTAAACCTCCACCCTCAAACCAAGCATGGTTTTATTTCTCCCTCACTTAACTTCCCCTCACTTAACCCTCTTAACCCTCAATCCAAGCAGACCCTAAGAGAAGGGGTTTGACGCAAACACATTATTCTAAAGGGACTCCAGGTCCATATTAGGGTTGATTTTGAATATTTGACCATATCTTTTATATTTGTTTCATAATTATCTTTGATTGCTTTCCTAGTTTTATTACATTTATTTCTTAGGCTTTAAGTTAGGTTTCCTTTTATAAATAAAACTTTGTAGAAGAGAATAAACAAGTTGCATGAATAAATTTTTTGTTTGAGAATTGATTATGTTGTTTATCTAATAAAAAATTGGGAGTCTATCTAATTAATTCTCGTGTTTGAGAATTGAGGTGCAAGTACTCGTTATCTTGGGTTGCAAGTCTTTCTTTTCTTTTCAAAGATAGATCTCTTACTTTTCCATTTAATATGTTACGGTTTAGTGTAATGCTTTTGCCAAATCTTCATGAAAGCATTAAGAAAAATATAGTAAGATTTTGATATCCTTGCTATTAATAAATTATTCCATTACAATATGCTAAAGGAGAGGGAATATATAGTATATTGCAAATCTTTGTTGGGTAGTCAAGTCCTTTTCATATCATGGCCTTTGGTGATGCATGGATATGTATTTCATTTTGCCTCTATTATAGTTCTTTCTCTGATAGCATATTACATGTCGCGCACACCCATCCTCCCACACACCCACCCCATTCCCCCAAACATTAGAAGAGAAAAAGGTTTAAAACTTTCGCTACTTTGGAGGAATTTTGTGAAGTTTAATTGCATAAACTTGCCATTGTGACCAATAAGGTAGATGTACATCCTATGGCTGATTCTAGGTTTTAGAGCAGGATGCTGCTCATAGAGCAGATGCGTTGTTACATAGTCTTCCCCACTTATAGCTGAAACCTTACTTGGGAAAGTTATGTTATAACGCATAGACATGAATGCTTTGATCATGCTTACCCCTATAAATCACCTGTTAAATGTGTGATGTATATGCGCAGAAAACTATGTTCATGATGATTGTGTGCAAATTCTTCAACCTTCGTACATTTAGAACTTCAGCTAAGGGACCTTTGCATGCTAATTTAAACTGCTGTATTTTTGCAGGTACTATCATGGGTGATAGTGGACGAGTCAATAATAAAACATTGGGTGTTTGTGGTCTTACATTGCATTATGCTAACATCATCAATCAAATTGATAATATAGTGAGTGCAAGTGTCCATTTTGAAGCATATGAAGTTAAGCTATTTCTTTGAATCACTATATAAAATATGTTCTTTTTGCTACTTTTAAGTTCTAATATGGAAAATCTAATCCGTTGATTGTCATATCATGTACAGTGGTATTTCCTGTAATGCCTAGAAATTGTTGATTGGCAAAGTAAATTCCTAAGATCAGATCTAGCCATCTATTGCTGTTGAACTATAGGAATAACAGGTGATAGAACATTGTATACCTTGCAAAGGTTTTACTTGTCTTGATAGGAGAAGTTCCACTAGTCTTGAGAGGAATTCTTAGCCCAATAGGCAAAACCTAGATCATAATATTTCATCGGTATCATCTATCATTGACATTACATTGTACTATAATCACAATGCGCTGTTACTGTTATATTTCTTTTCATAGATAAAACTTAGGTACTACCGGCGGATATAGATACAAATCAGCCAATACCAATATGTATTGGTCAATATCGTTATGTATCAGCCCTATTGGATTGGTTTTGGCTTGTATCGATCAGACCAAAATGGCCCTATTCGGACGGTACTAGCAAGTATCGGTCCAGATACGACCAGATACCTGCCGATACATGGTGAGATATTCAACAATGTTAAATATCATTCCGTTCAAAGTTTAGTCAATAAATAATGATACTTTACTTTGTTGTTGTCGGCAAGGTTCGCACTAGCGATATCCGAACCGGTTCCGGACCCTTCCTATGAGTTTGGCAGTTTCGGAACGCAATATCGGGGTTCTTTGTTTTGGAAGGCTAAATATGATAAGAAGTATTTTTAGGAAGCTATACAAATATTTGAGAGTCCATTTTTGTTCACCCACCAAAACTAGGGTGGATGTTCACCCTTCTACTCAAGGGTTGTCACGTGTCATTTTCATCCAACCTAAAACCACTTTGGAAGTGGTTTGGTAAACATCCACACTAGTTTTGATCACTAGTTTGATACGTGGTAACCCTTGAGTAGAAGGATAAGCATTCACCCTAGTTTTGGTGGATGAACAAAAAAGGATGCAATATTTGATACATTTAGATACAATTTAATAATTTATTAGTGCCATGCCAGCCTATTGCTGCTGACATATTCTTGTGGTGGAGAGAATTAAGTAGACTTGGGAAATGGAAGACTTGTGTTGGAAAAGAGCAACAATTGCATATCAATCAACAAACAGTGGAAAATACTTTAGTATATGGGTTATAGGCACATGTTAATACATTGATAAATATGTATTTTATATGGATACTCCCGCCAACACATTTATCAATGCATATTTTATATTTATCAATACACATTTTAAGTAAAAAATGCATTGATAAATGTGTAGGTGAGAGTACCTATGTAAAATACACATCTATCAATGTATTAACATGTGTCCTTAGGACACATGTTAACATAACCTTACATGGGTTTTAATGGGTTATGAACACATTGATAAATGAGCATTTTATATGGATATTCCCACGAGCACATTTGTCAATTCATATTTTACATTTATCAATACACTCCTATCAGTACATTGATAAATATGCCGGTAGGAGTACTCATGTAAACACATTTATCAATTTATTAACATGTGCTCTTAGGTGTTACGCCCAAAATGTTGCGCCCCATCGAGATGGATTTGCATAATACTTCACGGACCAAGGTTATACTGGAAGCTTCCAGAATGTTCTAGAAGATGGTGGAATCCTTCGGAAGACTCAAGATCTTTCTAGATGACTCATGATCTTTCTTGATAGACTAGAAGCTTCCTTATAATGATCTAAACTCTAGAATTTTGTAGAATAATCTCTGGAATATGCCGATTCCAGAAGCTTCTTGTAAGGCTCATTTGTTCTTTACCACCCAAACTTGTAAGTATTCTCCAAGTTAATGAAAGAATAGTTACAAGTCCCAATATTGCTCTTGTCTCTCAATACTTAGCATTCTAGCTAAGCGGGTTCGGGAAGACTTGCACATATCTTCGAGTAGAAAGATAGTGCGCCGCACGGGTCGAAGTGTAGGCAAAAACACTAAGTCCGTGATAAGTGATATCAGAGCAAAGGTCGATTGTCCACATGTCGACATCTGATGTAGTCTACGAGGAGCAACCCGCAAGGATAAGGCGAGGCCCTCCAGGAAGGGCAAAAGCAAGGAGCCGTCGTTCGAGCGAGTCCTTGGTCAGTTGATATCCTGTATGGATCTCTTGGAGAAAGGGTGTGAGTCCCAAGGTAGTCAAAGGCGCAAGGCACATTCGAGGCACAAAAGGTCTATACCGCCCGAGGCGCATGGCACAATTAAGACGCGCACCCAAGCGAAGCGAGACACAAATAATAAAAATAATAAAAATATACATAGATAAATAAATAAATTAGTAATATAAAAATTAAAACCAAATAACATATTGAAACCAACAAAATATACGTTAAAATATAACGAAGTAAACTAGCAAAGCAACAGTAGTAGTCAACAGTTGCAGAAATGCGTACTTAGGGCGCACCTGGAGAAAGGCACATTGCCTAGTGAGGTACGAGGTGCAGTTGTTGTGCCTTTCTACAAGGCGTACCTTTGACTACCATGGGTGTGACGTACATCGAGTTGCAAGTAGAGCAAAACCAAACGGGTGAGGAGTTCGCCCATGGATTAGAGACCGATGCTAGCCATGCTATAGCGTTGTTCCGAGAGCATCTTCGCGAGATGCAAGCCGGGTTCGAGGAGGAACGCCAGGCTGGGAAGGCGAAGATTGCTGAACTGCGCGAGGAACTCAAGACCAAGACGACAATCCTTGAGAAAGCCATTGCCGGTGGTAGATTTCCGAGGAGGAGGCGACACCGAAAGTGAAGTATCTAGAACCCAAATCCTTCAACGGCGTGCAAGAACACATTGATAAATGAACATTTTATATGGATATTTCCACCAACACATTTGTCAATTCATATTTTACATTTATCAATACACTCCTACCAGTGCATTGATAAATGTGTCGGTGGGACCGTGGGAGTACTCATCTAAAATATACATTTATCAATTTATTAACATGTGCTCTTACGGCACATGTTAACAAACCCTTATTTAATTAGTTCGGAAATATAATTGTGTAATCATAGTTATAATACAATGATCATTAATGTCCACTACCATTATTGATACCCACTACCATAATAAATACTTGCTATTCCCTTCCCACCATTACTTTTTTATTTTATAAAAATGTAACAGTATAAATATCAATTATTTACAAATATTTTATTTCCTCACAAAAACAAAGACAAACATATTTCATTACGAATATTTTGCTATTGAAAAAGAAAAAAAGATACTTGAGAAAACCCTTATTTAATTAGTTCGAAAATATAATTAAGGGTGTAATCATAATTATAATACAATGATCATTAATGTTCACTACCATTCTATGTTGTACTGGGCGCTAGGCGAGGCGAGGCGACAGACCACCCGTCTCGCCTAGGCGTTCGTCCAGAATCCGCTACTCTTGAATAAAAAAAATTATGCATTTATGTATACAACAAATACGTAGTATAACTAATAAGCAATAAACATTAACCAATAAGCATAAAAGTAATATAAGAAGCCATAAAGATGTAATAACCAATGTTCAATATCAAGTAAAGATATTAAGTATAATTGGGCAGTCCTAGGCGGATCATTTTTTAACCTGGACGACCCTAGACGGACGTGCCTAGGCGAGCATCACCTCACCCAGAAATTTTTTTCCCAGGTCGAGGCGAGTCCTCTCCAACATAGCTACCATTATTGATACCCACTACCATAACAAATACTAACTATTCTCTTCCCACCATTACTTTTTTTTATTTTATAAAAATATAATGGTATAAATACCAATTATTTACAAATATCTCATTCCCTCACAAAAACAAAAACAAAAACAAGAACAAGAACAAGAACAAAAAGATTTCACTACGAATATTTCGCTTTTGAAAAAGAAGAAGAAGATACCATGATAAAAGTTGGTAATAAAATATTTTATCAAAATAATTATAAATAACTTATTATGCAACATCTCCTAAAAAAACTTATTATGCAACAAATTAGCATAAAATACACGTGCAAAGCACGCGCACAACTGCTATTATTGTTATAGATAATATTGGTAATATATTGTGTCTTCAAATCTATGAAGCATACATACTGTACCATACTATTTGTGTGGCAAGTAACAATCAAGTTCGTAGTAGTAACATACAAATGTGAAACACAATCATTTAAACCCAACAATAAGCAATACACCAAACATTTTATATCTTGGTTTGACTTCTGTTAATTTTTATTTTTTTTTCATTGAATATATGAAGTTAGTGGAGGGAGGAGGTTGTAAGGAATTGACTAGTCAACATGGGAGCTGCCATATTTCGAAAAATTGGAGGGGGACATACAAAATTTCCCCTAAAGGAAATTAATAAATCTGTAACAAGTCCAATAAATCCGAGTAGAAGTAATTAAGTATATGCTCCATCAATTTGCCTGCCTTGAGTTTATATGCATTTGACATTATTAATAGACAACTATTCTTTGTATTCCTTTGAGAATATATAGTTTTCTGCTATATGTAACAATGGTTGATATATTATCCTGAATTTTTTAAATAAGACTTTTATATTCCCAGGTGTCTCGACCACTTTCTCTTCCTCCAAATGCTAGGGATACACTATACCAGGGATTGCCAACAGGGGTCAAAACAGCCTTGCGTTATCGATTGCAATCATTTGATACCAAAGAGGAGGTATGCCTTATAGCTCAATCTTTGGTGAAGCATACACCATCCTTTCAGTTTCTCCCCATGTTTGATTTTCCCATCATTAGTTCACTTTTGAAGTATGTCGACCTTATCAATTTAGATCTTGTCTACTTGCTGATATTGGCTGCTCTGCCCATCATTAGTTTGACCTGATACTAATAGTTTTTAACTTGTGTAGTCCATAGGTGATTACCTGGATGTGTACTTTAACAACTTTTTCGGATGACCCAAGTTTGATACAAATGTGTGCGTGTTTCTCAAATATTCTAACCAATTGAAATCACAAGAATTTTTGGCAAAATAGTTTCCCTAGAAAGTTAAAGGTGTCACCTTGCTATGCCAACTCAAATGAAAAAAATTAAATGGTGATTTCCTGTTACTACTTTCTCTTCATGCCAATGTGGAAAACTCCTTACAACTCTGGTGGATCAACATAGTGGACTAATCTCGTGCATTCCTATAAATTTTCTGAACAGATCATGCATGTAAACAAGTTGAACAAGAAGACAGGTTTCTGGGCTTCTGTTAGCATCCTCTAGGGGTACCTGCTATCTAGCCATCTTGTTACAAAATATATAAAGCCATGATAATGTTCAGTAGCAATTTTGATGCGTATGTGAGAAGCACAACTAGAAATGTTGACCATAGGTCTTCTAGTATTGTTATATCATCAATGTTATTTGCTAAAGAATGTGATCAATAATGTTTGTTGGGTTAGTTTTAATGCTTAAGCCTGACCTGCTTCATATATGCATTTCTACAGTACACTGTTTCTCAAATTAAAGCTGAGATGCAGAGAACTTTGAGATGGATTGTTCCGCTAGCTGAAAATACAATAAGGTAAGATATAACAAATGTCTGTTATATGCACTAGCACTGCTACTGTTTCAATTCAATATTGCCTGAACTTGGGTTCTTTTATTTTGTATAGTATATTTTTTTTCTACTGTCACGATGTATTTCTTACCTCTTTTCTCTGTTTTTGAATTCAACAGAGCACATCAAGGTTTTGGCTGGGTTGGGGAGTGGGCTAAAATTAGGTTAGTATGATTCATCCTTTTTCGGCTTTGAAATTATCGTCCTTGCTGATTCCAGGTCTCATTTATTTTCACAACCATGAATTATCTAAATATTGTTGATAGTTGAAGTTCCTTTTCTTTTCCTGGTAAGGAGGCATTGCGCCTCTGTAGCAATGTATATATTATTTGACATATTTGGTTACATCATTGTTCTGTGGTACAAGTTTCCTATATAATACATATGTTGGAGTAAATACCTGAACACATTACTCTTCTTTCTTTCATTTGTATTTTCTTCATACATCTTCAACCTACAATCAGTATTGTACGGCTATTTTGTCATTATAATTCTAAAAACAAGCTGTTTGACAGTACCGAGACTAACAAGAAGCCAGAGGCACAGAATAGTGTCACTCGTCTCCAGACACTTTACCATGCGGACAAGGAGAAGACTGAAGAGCACATACTTGAACTGGTGGTTTGGCTTCATCATCTTGTGATCCAAGTCAAGAACAGAGGTCCCGGGTTCAAGGCTTTGAAGCCTGGTCGAAGCCGGTCACAGAAAGGGATGTCGCTAATGCAAGAAAGCAAACAAGATCCATCACTTGCAAATAAAGGAAAGTTCGGAAAATTCCTCGAACTCTCTGAAGAGGACAGACGGATGCTTGAGCGTGTAGGCTCACAGAAGATAGTCTTAGGGAGAAGTAAGAGCCACGAGCTTGCTATCAAGAAGGGAAAGAGATTTTTGAGCAGAAGCTGTGGCAATTCTCCATCGAGGGAGTTCATAACAACGTCCTTTGACATGCGCATTGAGAGGACTAGAGTTCTGGATTTAATTGATGGAGTGGATACTCAATGCTGACTATACAACTTATGATAATGTTGATTCTTTTTTTGCTTGTATATGAGTCGAGGGGCTGTAATTTGATCCTCCTGTATATAATATAGCTCCATAGACTGTACTTCTCACTCATTTCAGAGAACTTGTAATGGTAAGTTGGTTCTCTAGCAATTTAGGGTTATCAAAGCATGTAAGGGTCAGATCGCATGGTGAAATTGAATGGTTGAAGATAGTGTTTTTGATATTTGTTTTATTTTTCGTTCTTTATTGTCATTCGACATCCTAAACTATAATTTCCTATTTCCCTTTAGGCCTAGTTTGGTTTGCGGAAAGGAAAGGAAACCAATTCCTTGTTCTTTTTGTAATTTCTATCCATTTTTCTTTCCGGTGTTTGTAGAGGACAAGAAAATTAAAAGGAAAAGTGAATTTGGTTGGATGGGAGGAACCATTTTTTCCCTTATTTTTCTTTCCTATGGGAATTTTTTTTTTCTTTCCTCGTACTTTCCTACATAAGAAGGGAATGCATTTCCTTTGCCAAAATCCCATGATTCCGTCAACCAAACGAGGCGGTACTTGCACGCTAAGGGTCTTATTGGGCTAAGGAGTTGTTTGGCTCAAATTTTGGAGGTTTGGAAATGTGTTTTGGATTCCTTAGTCATGTTTGGTATGTCTAGGATTGTGAATTGTGGGAAATAGGAGGGGCTTCACATTTCCACGGTTGTAAAAAAGTAAAACTCAAGATCCCTCTTGGAAATAGTTTTACTTTCTTGGAAATGTTGTTTGGTGTTTTGTTTGGACGGTAGTGCCATTGTTTTACTTTCAAAATTTTAACTTCTATTTCAAACATGTGAAATTAGGTAATAGAGAAAAACTAAACAAATTAAGATTTCTATTTCTGTTTGAATCAAACATGTGAATCGAAAACTGCATTTTTTTAGCTACATATTTTCAACCTAACAAACATGGGTACGAGAATGTTGAATTCATTCATGGAAAATGGATTCCTAAGAATACAAAACCTTCATCTACACGTCATCTTGGGAATATTTTTGCTTGGGAACGAGTTTCGGATTCCTTATCATGTTTGGTGTGGGATTAGAAATTGGGAGATAATATGGTAGGATTTACATTTCCACCTATGTAGAAAGTAAAAACCAAGCCCACTAGGAATATTTTGTTAGTCCCTTGGCGAACAATCGATGGAAAAACACGATTTCAGAAACTATTGTAAAGACAATGTTTCCAGCAACAACACCCTAAAGAAGGTGATGTTGTATTACGAGAATCTAAAAAGATTTCGTAATATTTTTCGAAGGCAACTGAACCGTATAACTTCTAAAGAGAAGCCACAGTATTCTCGAAGGCAACGGAGGAAGAAGAAAGCCTGCTGGGGTGAAAGATCACCGGCGCTCAAAGCTATATCCGCCTTACGGACAAGCCTCCAGGAACCAGCAAGTTCGAAGAGAACTTTAGAACGCTGGCCAAAAATGTCGACGACTCCTCGGAATAGCAGCAGCACTTCTCTCTCTCTCTCTCTGGAAATTTTCTGAGTATTTTCTGTAAACTTGGAGAGAGGAGATGCTTCTGATATTATAGGCACGAGATGGGCTTTTCAAATTCTGAACGCACGCCCTGGTTTAGCTGTCGTGCTAAGTGCAAAGTGCCATCAAAAAGCCACATTAAGCCTCAAAAGCCCATTAGCCCAAGCCCGAGCCCGAGCCCGAGTCCGAGTCCGAGTCCGAGTCGCTAAGCCCCTTCGGGGCTTAGCTCCAATAGATTTAAATCTATTTTCATTTGGCCAAAAGTTGGTTTCTTATTCTCACCTCTATGTAAAATCCCCCCACATGGCACCCTCCATTGGGCCTCAACCCATGTGCATCTCTCTATTCCTTCATAAGTAATATATAAAGATACATATTGGTGTGATTTTCCGATGTGGGACTATCTTTTAACAATAGAATGTTGTGAACACACACAACACATAGAATAAAACACCAACAATCCCCCACATATCTCTATATATATGAGTTAAGCGTTCCACATAATAACTGTCCATTATGCATTAGGATAGATGTCGCTGACGACTTGAATCTTCCCGCATGGGTTGAACAACAGTATGATACAAGAATGGACTACGCCTTGAATTCTGTACCACAGCTGTAATTTTTCCCACTCACATAACTTAGTTATCTGTGCTTCTGGCTGCACATTAAAGGCCTTGTGCCAGCCTGGATTTCAATGTATGTATTTTGGGCGTCTACATATTTACCCTCAAGAGACGGCCTGATATCTCTTTGTCCATACACTATAGGTGAGTTATTTATTAAAGAGACATGGCATGAAGCGTCCAACGCTTCCTTTGCGGTGCTACGCCGCTATGACATGGCCTTAAGTCGAGGACCTTACCCCGAATCACCGGGAACCTCATCGTAGTGTCATACTACCCGTAGCATGAGGTCTAGCCCCTTTGTAGTGCCAAACTACCCAGCATGAAGCCTTACGCTTCTGTGCGGTGTTACGCCGCTACGACATGGCTTGCAAGGCCGAGGCTTTATCCCTAGCCGGGTTTACCTCATTGTGGTGTCGTGCCACTCGTAACATGAGGAACACCTCCTCTTTGTAGTGCTGACTACATCCCTCTTTAATTCAATATACAGCATTAGGCCAACTGCCTATTTGCGGTGCTACGCCGCTGTGACTTGGCTAACATAGCCGAGGATTTACCTCCTTCGAGAACCTCATGGTGGAGTCACCGCCACACATAGCATGGAGTCACACTCCTTGTAGTGCTGTGCTACCATGCTTCCTGTAAAGCATAACAGACCTTCACTCAGTCTGAGAACTCATTAAGGCATTATGCCATCCTTCCCATAGGATCAATTTTTCGTAAAAAATTCATAGTAGACAACAGTGGTTCTGGGTCCGAAACCCTTCCATGTTCCGCAGAACAAGTACCCACTGTTAACTAATATTTTTCCAGTCAATAGTCCTCCCTTGAATCAAAAAATTAGATATCTGGTAGATTTCTCTTTGAACTAATAACATAAAATTTATTGATAGGATTATAATGACACAATATTAGAATGCCTTCAAACCCATCTTCCTTGCTGTGTCCTCGACCAGCTATCGTTTGAGGCCTTTCGTGAACGGATCTGCCAGGTTCTCCTGACTCCGAACATCGATCACTGCAATGATGCCTCGTTTGATGAGATCGTTCACTGCTCTGTGCTTTAACCGCACAGTCCTCTTCTTTCCGTTAAAGAGTTTATTTGATGCTACTGCTGCTGCCGCCTGGTTGTCACAGTATATCGGGATTGTCGGTATCTGAGCTCCAACCACTGGAAGATCATACATGAGCTCCCGAAGCTACTCTGCTTCATCTGCAGCAGCATCCAATGCAAAGAATTCAGATTCCATGGAGGAGCGAGATAATATTGTCTGCTTCTTCGATTTCCACGATATAGCAGCTCCGTCCAAAGCGAATATGAATCCACCTGTAGAATACTCGCTCTCCACCTCTGAACACCAGCTAGCATCACTGAAGCCTTCCACTACTGACGGATCTCCGCTGTAGTATAGTGCAAATGTCTGAGTTTTTTTTAGATATCTCATAACACGCTTCACAGCGTTCCAGTGTTCAACGCCTGGGTTGCTAGTGAACCGACTCAGCATTCCCACCGCAAAAGCTATGTCAGGCCTTGTGGCAGTAGTAGCGTACATCAAGCTTCCGATGACGCTGGCGTACTCCAACTGCTTGACGCTTTCTCTCGAATTTGGCTCCAGCTTCTGATCACTCCGGTACGGTGTATCAATTATAGGAAGATCTTGATACCCGTATCGAGTGAGCATTTTCTCAATGTAATGAGATTGTGACAGTGCTATTCCCGTGCCTGTCCGGATGATCTTGAGCCCCAAGATAACATCGGCATCCCCCAAGTCCTTCATACTGAACTTGGTCGAGAGAAATTTCTTTGTCTCTGTGACACAACTTAAATCCGTACCTAGGATTAGCATGTCGTCAACGTATAGACAAACGATAACTCCTCTTCCGTCAGCAAACTTAGTATAGACACACTTGTCTGTTTCACTGACCTTGTAGCCATTTGACCTTATCACTTTGTCAAACTTCTCATGCCACATTTTGGGAGCTTGCTTCAAACCATATAGAGACTTCATCAACTTGCAGACTTTGTCTTCCAGACCTCTGACGACAAATCCTTCTGGTTGTTGCATGTAGATCTCTTCGGTTAGTTCGCCATTAAAGAATGCCGTTTTCACATCCATCTGGTATCACTAGTTTGTGTATTGCTGCTAGAGCAATTAACAATCTGATGGTTGTCATCCGAGCTACTGGAGCATAAGTATCAAAATAGTCGATCCCATGTTTCTGAGCAAACCCTTTGGCCACTAGCCTGGCCTTGAATTTGTCGATGGTTCCATCTGCTTTCATCTTCTTCTTGAAGATCCATTTGCATCCGATGGGTCTTGCTCCTTCTGGCAGGTCAACTAACACCCATGTATTATTGGAGGTGATTGAGTCAATCTCATTGTCTATTGCCTCCTTCCAGAATACAACATCTCTGGTCTTCATCGCTTCATCATAGGTAAGCGGATCTGCTTCCACATGATAGGTGACGAAGTCATCTCCGAAGTCTTTCGGCCTCCTTACTCGCTTAGTTGACGGCTCAGCGAGTTCTGGTTCAGTTGGTGTCTCTTCGACAATAGCTTCTTCTTGGACTACTGGTTCTTTAAGGACTTCTGTCTGCTTTGCACTCTCATCATTCTCCGAAAGATTCGCGAGAACAATATTTTTGTGCCTTGCAAACTTGTCTTCAAAATATTCAGCATCGCGAGATTCAATGATATGATTTGATTCTATATCAAGGAATCTCCGAGCATCACTCTTCTCGGCATAACCCAAGAAGATAGCCTTAGTAGTCCTAGTCCCCAGCTTCTGAATCTTCAGATCTGGGAGCTTCACATAAGCCAGACACCCCCACACTCGAATGACATTCAAGTTAGGTCTGACTTTGAACCAGAGTTCATGAGGGGTTATGTCCGAAGTTGCATACGGTACTCTATTGAGAATGAAAGTAGCCGTTAATGCAGCTTCTCCCCAGAAGCTCTTTGGAAGACCCGCAGTCAATAGCATAGAGTTCATCATCTCTGTCAACGTTCTGTTCTTCCTTTCTGCTACTCCGTTGGATTGAGGAGAGTACGGAGCCGTCGTCTCATTTATGATTCCATGTTCTTTACAGAATGATGAGAAATCATGAGACCGATACTCCCCGCCTCGATCACTTCTTAGCCTTTTGAGTTGTTGTCCAGTTTGCCGTTCAGCCTCGGCTCTGAACTCCTTGAACTTCTCGAATGCTTCGTCTTTAGACTTGAGCAGGTAGACAAAAGCATACTTTGAGAAGTCGTCGATGAAAGTAATAAAATACTTCATCCCGGCTTTTGTAGAGAATTGCTTGAAATCACAGATATCTGAGTGAACCAACTCCAGAAGATCTGTGCTTCGATGGACCCTGTGAAAGGGTTTTCTTGTGATCTTCGTCTGAGCACACACTTCACATTTTTCTACCTTACCCCCACACTTGGAGATAAGTCCTAGGCTAGACATTTTGTTAATTCTTTTACAATGAACATGTCCTAGCCTATTATGCCACAACTCAAAAGAATAGTTCAAAGTAGAAATAGCATTAATATCATTTTGCTAGGTTACAACAAGCTGAATTTTGTACATTCCTTCAGTCTGGAAAGCTTTTCCGAAGAATGTACCCTTCTTGGACATCACCATCTGGCTAGCATTGATGTCCATCCTCAAGCCTGCGTTACAAAGCAGGCTCCCAGAGATCAGGTTCTTAGCAATTGCAGGAACATGCTTCACTCCTTGAAGCGTCAGAGTGTTCCCCGATGTGAGTTTCAGCTCCACCGTCCCGATCCCCAGTACTTCAACTTGTGCCTGGTTTGCCATTATGACTTTCTCGGAAGTTGGCTCATATGAGTCGAACCATTCCTTGTCTGAGCAGACATGACATGTCACACCAGTGTCTATCCACCAGTCCGAGTCAACCCCCACATTTGCAACATGTTCTATCATTGCAACCAGATTAGTAACCAAAGAAACCTTACTAGGCTCACCTTTTTCTGGTTCTTTGCAGTCACTTTTGTAGTGGCCCTTCTTGCCACATTTGTAACAAGTCACATGGGACTTGGACTTCTGATTCTTGAATGAAGGACTCTTCACTTTCAGATTAGTGAAGTCCTTCTTCTTCTTATGAGGAGAAGCCGTCTGCTTCCCCTTGTACTCTCTGGTTTGGACCAGATTTGCTTTCGCCAGTTGTTTGGACAAAGTATCCATCTTCTGTTGAGAGCGTATCTCGTCCTCAACATGGATCTCTTGCAGGAGATCTTCCATACATATGTCCAGCTTCTTGCGGTGCATCCTTGCATAGAAGTTGCTCCAACCCGCAGGAAGTTTAGAGACGATTCCTCCAACGACAAACTTGTCGACAAGAGGCATCTTCTCGTCATCCAATTTTTGGCGCAGCTTCAGAAACTCCTTTACTTGGGGCAGCATAGCCTTCTCATCTTCGAAGGTCCACTTGTGGTATCTTTCAACCAAGAAGATCTTGGACCGATTCTCGTCATCTTCGTACAATTTCCCCAAGGAGTCCCAAATCTCTTTGGCAGAATTCTTCTTGGAATAGGACTCTGCCAGAGAGTCTTCCATGCTATTGAGAATCAACAGTTTACAGATACTGTTTTCTCTAATCCATTTTGCCTGCTTGGACTTAGCAGCGGCAATAACTTCTGCGGTTCCGGTTGTTGGAACGATCGGTTCTTCCTCATTCAGCACGTGGTCAACTTCCACGAGTTGAATGTTTAAGGTTACTTTTCGTTTCCAGATTTGGAAATGTTCGCCGTCGAATTTCTCCAACTTGTTAAAGTCGGTATTGACGAGCGATGCACGTGAGTTATCCATCTTTTCGATATAGCTTTGAGATTGTTAGTCCCTTGGCGAACAATCGATGGAAAAATATGATTTCAGAAACTATTGTAAAGACAATGTTTCCAGCAACAACACCCTAAAGAAGGTGATGTTGTATTACGAGAATCTAAAAAGATTTCGTAATATTTCTCGAAGGCAACTGAACCGTATAACTTCTAAAGAGAAGCCACAGTATTCTCGAAGGCAACGGAGGAAGAAGAAAGCCTGCTGGGGTGAAAGATCACCGGCGCTCAAAGCTATATCCGCCTTACGGACAAGCCTCCAGGAACCAGCAAGTTCGAAGAGAACTTTAGACGACCCGCTCGACCCGCTCGACCCGTACGTCCCGTACGCCCCGCTCGCCGCGCAGAGGCTCGCGCACGAGCGCAACTAAAGCGCACAATGCGCCTTGCGACGAGCTGTCGTGCTAAGTGCCATCAAAAAGCCACATTAAGCCTCAAAAGCCCATTAGCCCGAGCCCGAGCCCGAGCCCGAGTCCGAGTCCGAGTCCGAGTCCGAGTCGCTAAGCCCCTTCGGGGCTTAGCTCCAATAGATTTAAATCTATTTTCATTTGGCCAAAAGTTGGTTTCTTATTCTCACCTCTATGTAAAATCCCCCTACATGGCACCCTCCATTGGGCCTCAACCCATGTGCATCTCTCTATTCCTTCATAAGTAATATATAGAGATACATATTGGTGTGATTTTTCGATGTGGGACTATCTTTTAACAATAGAATGTTGTGAACACACACAACACATAGAATAAAACACCAACATATTTTGCTTTTCTAGAAATGTTGATTGAGTGTATTAATTATAATTTTTTCGGACGATAATATTCTCAATTGACACTAACTGAATTTAGATAATAATAACATAATAAATTAATGAAAGAGTATTATTAAAAAATTAAACAAACTATAATTCTCATTCCTATCTAAACGAAAAAATAAAAGATAAAAAAAATCCAACTACATATTTTCCTATGCTAGCAGCATGTCACGGACTTAGACCCCGTTTGGTTCACTGTAATGTAATCGTAATCACAATGTAATCAAATGAAAAAAAATAATTTTTTTTATTTGATTACATTGTAATTACGATTACGTTACAGTGTACCAAATGAGACCAAATATTTTAGACTACACTTCGATCGATACAGTACACAGACTTCCTACTAGATATTGGAAACAAAGTGGAGAAAAAACAATAAGTTGGTGACAAGCAGCAGCAACAAAACATTAGATAAGCAATTTAAGTTGGACCTTTTTATTAGGGTCCGACTATTGACACCCCATCTATTTCTAAGTTGACCCCAATTTCTAAGTACACCCTACCTAAAAATAAATTAACTTATAAAAATACTAAGTACACCCCAAATGTTGACAAAAATACCCTTATGACTTAAACCATAGTGTACAACCCCCACATCCCAATTTCTAAGTACACCCCATTCCTCTCTATACACAAAATTCTACATTCACCCCACTCTCCTCTCTCCCTACATACACCTCCACTCTACTCTCTTCCCCATCAAACCCTAACCCTAACCCTAACTACTCTCTTCCTCCACACTACTCTCTTCCCCATCTCTGTTGGACTTCTCTCCAACACCAGATTTGAGTCGGAGAAGTCCCCCATTGTTCACCCCACTCCGAGAAGTCTCTTCACCATGGATCGAGGTGAGTATCAAACATTTCAATCCAAACTACATTCTCTCCCATTGTTTTGTCGAGCATTTAGGGTTAGAACCCCATTGTTTTGTCGACCATTTAGGGTTAGAACGAAAGAACAGATCGAATTTTTCCCCAAAATTTACGGATCTGTTCGACTCTGGTCGGTCGGACACACAGCAATGTGTTCGACGCACGATAGTCGAACACCTTGCTTACTGTTCGACCTGTTTCGGTCGAACAGTACAGATTTGTTCGACCTGTTATGGTCGAACAGTGTGGGTTAGTTCGACTCTTCGGGACCGAACAATACAATTTTAAAAATATTTCTTTAAGCCATGTTATTTTGGTGGAACTTGTAGGAAAGCAAACTAGTAGGAGGGAAACGACTCATGCTTCAGCTAGGAGACGTCGGGCTGAAGAGCAGAAACTTGCACGTCTTCAACAACAAGCACTTGTTGCTTCGACTCAAACGGCCGACCAAGAGCAGGAGCAAGAACGCCACACTGATGAAGAGTGCCACACTGATGAAGAGCGCCGAACTGATCAAGAAGAGGATGAGGATGCTGACATTTTGACAGGGCCTTGTCCCGGTGGACCCGAAGATCCACAACTTATTCCAAGTTTCAAGACACATGTGGCGTACGAGATTTGGAATGGCATTGAGAGGGACGTGTTAAGGTGTTGGTGCCACACAACCAAGCTGTACGCATGGAAGTTGGAAGGTAACATAAATCCTGTCCTTCAAAATTCTCGTATAGCAACATAAGGTCGTTTTCGTACAAGACGCCAAATAAGAATCTAATTTGTGCGTTTGTTGAGCGTTGGCAACCGGAGACCAACACATTTCACATGCCGTTCGGAGAGATGACAATTACATTAGATGATGTTTTTTGTCTTACCGGACTCCCGGTAAGTGGCTTACCGGTGGTGGAACCAGTGTCAGCAAGGGGACCGGAGGACCCTAAGAAGATGATTCGTAGATTGTTGGGGGTGTCAGAAATTGAGGCACAGGATGAGCTATTGAGTCAAAGAGGTAGCTCGGTCCGGATGGAGTGGCTCCGGGCTAGATTTGAGTCGGATGTGAGTAGCACGGATTCGTCGAAAAGAAGACGTGCTGCCCGTGCGTACTTATGGTATGTGCTTGGATGCACCATTTTTGCTGACAAAAGTGGGACACGGGTTGACACAAAAATTCTAGCCCTTCTGGAGAATGTCAACAACGTCGATGACTACGCTTGGGGAGCAGCTGCTTTAGCTTTCTTGTATCGACAGCTTGGAGTAGCATCTCGGAGTGGGGTACGGCAAATTTGTGGATACCTGACTTTACTGGAGGTAACTATATCTCCTACTTATATGTTTTAATTTAATGTTATACATCCGACCAATATGCTTCATATTTTTTTTTTTTTTGTAGGCCTGGATCTTCGAGTACTTTCCGTTCACGAGGCCTACCCATAACGTCAATTATCGGATGGGGGAACCACTTGCTATGAGGTGGGCCAATAGGCCCCATGCTGGAGGAGGTACCAACCTGATCTCATCCATCAGGGAGGTATTGGACAATCTTCAAGTCCACAATGTAAGTGTAATTTCGTCCATTTTACTGTCGCTATATATGTGTTCTATAATTGCTTAAATTTTTATTGTAGGTGAATTGGACACCCTATAACGGGATGAGGGACACTTTTCCTCGGGACGAGGTGACTTTTTTTCATGGATGTATACGTGCATTTGACAATGTAGAGCCATATCATCCCGACCGTGTCCTTCGACAGTTTGGCCTACGACAGAAAGTTCCTTATCCTCCGTTGTTTCCAAATGAGGTTCGACGGGGAAACACGAGCCAGAAGTACAAGCTGGCGTTCCATGTTCTAGGAGGCTACTTCCAATACTGGCACAGCCATGTACTGTCTGCCGAAGCCCGTGGGGGAACTGCAAACCCTGCATGGGAGTGTTCACCTGATTATATGGACTGGTACAAAAAGTTTTCACATCCTATTGTCCAGAATCCGGAGAACGTCTCTAGTGCTGCGGGGACTACATCTACACAGACAGGGCCACAACCATGGAACATGATTGGGAATGCTTTGGGATATCTGGAACCAGTCTACCAGACATGGATCTCAAACCGAGAGGCGCTAGACATTCCGACCTATGAGACGGCAATGGTCGGAGCATATCGAGCATTGAAGCTACAGTCTCCAGAGGAACCTGAATCTTCAACGAGGGCGACTGATAGACGTAGGCGACGTAGATCGTAGATATCTTGTTATGTTTTGTGATATACTCGAATGCGTCATCGACGCTAGATATCATGTTATGTTTTGTGATATTTTGTGATATACTCGAATGCGTCATCGACGCTAGATATCTTGTTATGTTTTGTGATATTTTGTGATATACTCGAATGCGTCATCGACGCTAGATATCTTGTTATGTTTTGTGATATTTTGTGATATACTCGAATGCGTCATCGACGCTAGATATCTTGTCTTGTGAATTGCCTGTACCAGTGCTGTTCGGCAAACATATGTCGAACATTTGCATACTGTTCGACCATAACAGGTCGAACAGTTCAATAATGTTCGACATATACAGGTCGAACATATGTACACTGTTCGACATATACAGGTCGAACATATGTACACTATTCGACATATACAGGTCGAACATATGTACACTGTTCGACTTTTCCAGGTCGAACAGTTCAATGTTTTAACATATGCAACATACGTTCAAACGTCCCACAAAATATTAGCACAAATTCATTATAAATTTCTCAAAATACGAGCCACAGTTCATTATACGTTCAAATGTCCCACAAAATATTAGCACAAGTTCATTATACGTTCAAACGTTCCATTACAAATAATTAATGAGCTTGAAGCAAATTCAATTCAATATAATCGGTGAAGCCGCGACTTGTACGGGAACAGTTGCACGATACTTCTGCAACCGATGCTCCAAAATTTCGCCCCAACCAGATGCACACGGAAGACGCAAAGTAGACCAACTGCTGACAACGGGTGGTAATATTGCGTCGTCGGACAAATTGACCTACATACAGATGGATTGAAACATATTAGATAATAGTTGTTGTATACACAAAAAAATACACATTAGGAGAAAAACATTACCACTATGAAATGATTATTGTTAACAAAAGCCATGCAGATTAGCCGAGGGTTCGTCGGAACTTCTGTCACCATAGGAAGAAACGTAGCGCTCTCCAGCTCATGAATGTGGACAAACGCCATGTTGTACGCCGATGCCGCCAACAAATAATTATCGGGATATCTCCACCAGTAGTTACTGTCCATAACCGGAGCTGAGAAGTAATTCAAAGATTCAAGTAATTGTGCGGGAGAGCCCTTACTCAAGTAACACTTGCCGTATAAATCGACCCTCGATGACAACTCTTGCATGAGGTCATTACGTACTTTTGCCCATGACTCCTCCCCCAACCCTACTGCATGGGCTACGCATCGGAAACCACAATGTCCATCCCCAAGAACGTCTACCACACTCGACACGTACGAATGAAATCGAGGTGGAATCTTCTCCAGATATGCAATAAGGGTGTCATTGCGCAATGACTTACGTTTATCCGGTACCTTCTTCCTTCGAATAGAAGTAAACATTGGTTTTGCCGAAGGGGGTCCACCGACAATTAAAGTTTGCTCCAACGGTAAACAACTATCATGAGCGGCTTCAACTATTTCAAATTTGCTTCGCTCACGTTTCGTCGAGTTTGTATTGTGTGTTTTTTTCTTGTTTGGCCTACCACGAGGTCGAGTGTTGACAACCGGTTCGAGCAACGAAGACGTTGAAGGAACTGATATCTCCCGGAGTCTTTTAAGCAATAAGAGCCTTTGGGAATCATTAGCCACATCAAACATATGGTTAATATTATCCATGGTCTCAACCCAACGACTTCGGATATCTTCATCATGTACTTTGTCTGTTTTGGCAGGTTCACAATCGAGCTTTCTCCAGTATTTGTCAACCATATCAAGCTGGATGTATTGTCCATCCCGTTTTAGCTGTGCAAGCTCATGTGCACAAGGTAGCCCGCAAGTTCTTCTCAAAACACAACCACAAAGTAGGGGATCGACGCCGGTATCATCTAAACTCTTCAACTCGTCATAAATCCTACTGAGAGCATTATGAGACACCAACCCGCGAATAATCTTAAACAAGGGAGAACTGTATCGATGGGGTGTCACATTAAGGCTCGTCTCAAATGAGCTCTTAATTTGGTTGTGTGAATTTGTCAGCAGACTATGTATCATTTCCCACGATATCTCGAAAGTTGATTGACTAGTCCCAAGTTGTTTTTTCAACTTTGCGTGTGCACTCTCGGCCCTGTGAGTATCGAAAACATGGAGTCAAAAAACTCACGTAATACTGTAAAAAAAAATTCATATGTATATACAAAGTATTGCTTGAAAACACATACCTACTACTCGCCGTGTTCTCAAAATGCATGACATTATTAGTCCAACATGAAACAAATTTTTTTTTATACGGCTCTATCCAATTCTTCACAGCATAATTAACTGCTTTTGGGTAATCCCGGAAATCTTCATGAAATCTTCTAAGTAATTCATTGAATCTCAGTTGATCTTCAGCAAGAATCAACGAATTCCAAGAGTTATTGAAAGAATCCCACTTCTCCTTCGTACGAAATAAATTCTTACAGTTAGCCAATATATTCTTGCTTATATGCCACCGACATAGCAAATGTGCAGCCCTGGGAAACGTAACACTGATAGCATTCATAAGTGCAATCTCACGATCAGTGACAATGACATTGGGTAAGCTTGATTGAGCAAATAGATCTTTAATCGTACTAAGCGCACATATATAATTGTCCTCCCGTTCCGCCTCCAAATATATACACGCCACAGAAAATGTAATATCCGTGGAAGTTACTCCAACTACTTCCAATAGTGGCATCTTGTACCTATTAGTCTTGTAGGTACAATCCATCAATAAAACGTTGGGAAAAGCACGCAACAAGTCCACACTTGTCGGGTGGGCATAAAAAAGATCCTTCACTCTATCTGTTTGCTCACATCTCCTCACCAGATAATAATACTTTTCCGACTCCAACTTTCCCAACAAGTATTG
Source organism: Iris pallida (assembly GCA_029216955.1). Classification (NCBI taxonomy): domain Eukaryota; kingdom Viridiplantae; phylum Streptophyta; class Magnoliopsida; order Asparagales; family Iridaceae; genus Iris; species Iris pallida. The sequence continues at coordinate 4,742,844 of JANAVB010033818.1, forward strand.
CATTTGGGATAGCCCTCCATGCTCGGCAACTCTATGCTTATGACGAGCATTATAAATTGTCTTCAATGTCGATTCATTCTCCCCAAAGGATTCCTTCAACGTGCTCAATATATCTTTTGGCCTTGTATTATTTTTCGTCAAATCTTTGACGAGTTGGTCTTCGGCTGCTGTTAGTCGACCAACATAGGAGTGCCCAACCAAATTTCGACCCATTGGGTGATTATGTGTGCCGCACATAACCTTAAGTGACCATTGCCCAACATCATTGCATTGTACTCCTTTCAACTGAAACGGACAATCACATTTTTTCGTGCCCGTAAGCCGTTCAGGTCTTCGCTTCTTCGCAATATTAGCCAAATTTGCTTCATCAACTTTTACCTTCCGTCGCACATATTTACCCCCTCGCTCGCAACCCAGGATTACTCGAGCTCGTCTTCCTTCTCCTTTATCCGACCGTTTAACCAAAACTACTATATTATGAAGGTTTCCTATCAATCGTACCCAATTCACCAATGACTCTCGACTAACAAATAATTGATCAGTTTGAAATTCTTCAGAGAAATCAAGTTGTTGTTCGTACATCGGGTGCGTGACAATACTCATCTCAGTGTTAACCGCAATGTTATCTGAAGTGTTTTCCTGTGAAGATAAATACAAATATCGGATTAGGTTGGAAAATAAAATTTTTAAATTTAACTCAAAAAAAGTACTGTTCGACAGACATAATCCGGAGAAATCCACACTGTTCGACCAGTACAGGTCGGACAGTTCAAAAAACGTTCGACCTACCCTAGTCGAACAGTGTAGATTTGTCCGACTTGTTATGGTCGAACAGTCCGCGAATTTTGTTTTCTTCTCAAAATCGAAACAGCCGAATCAATACTTGAAAAAAACATTGGTAGGACTTACATTGGGTACGGGAGATCTTCTATCATTACTTTGGCCCTCCATTGTAATTTCTTCAAGCTTCAAATAATGTCTTCTAAGGTTTTTGGATTAGTTATTGAAGGGGTGGGGTTAGTGAAGGGGTGGGGTCCTATGGCTGTTTGGGTTTGGGTAGAATTAGAAATAGGAAAGGGGAAAAGGATAAAGCAGTCATTTCATAATACAACTTAAGTTATGAAAAAGAATTGGGATCAACTTAGAAATAGATGGGGTGTCAATAGTCGAACCCTTTTATTATGAATTTTTAGGCGACGATCAAATTTCCATTTTCTTCGAGTTAAGCTTGTACTGAGAAGAGAAGAGAAGAAGAGAAGAGAAGAAGAGACGAGAGAGAGAGAGAGAGAGAGGGGATGGGGAGCAAGAAGAGGCGGCGGGCGGAGCGGCCGACGATCCACCCCCGCAACAAGTACTCGGAAAATCCTCCCGACTTCTCGGAGCTGGCCTCGCTCTACCCTTCCTTCCGTCCCTTCGTCTTCCTCTCCTCGCGCACCGGCCGGCCGGCCATTGACTGGACCGACTTCAACGCCACGCGCGAGCTCACCAGAGTCCTCCTCCACCGCGACCATGCCGTCAACTGGTACTCCTCTCTCTCCCCCCCCCCCCCCCCCCCCCCCCCCCCCCCCCCCCGGGTGCCACATCGTGTCGGACACGACAGGGACATTCCCAGCTACCCTTGTAGCATCCAACTCGTTGCTCTCAATAAGGATCGGATCCCAAACCCTAAAACCTAGTGGGGGGCTGGGCTTGTCGGAGTTCCGTACGGAACTCATAATGCTTGGCCATGGATTCCGGGTCCATGTTGCAAGGACATGGATGCACACGACACAGCACGGACAGGGCGACTCGGATATGTCACTGATTTTTGCGTGTCCGGGCTTCCTGTGTGTACTGGCAGGTGCAGAACTTTCATCCCGGAGCGAGGACATACGGCAAGTGCCGAATTTTGCTCCGAGAATAATTTTCCTTCTCGGAGATAGGAACGCCATGACTGAAAGAAAAGAAAAACTCATAAAGTAGAACTCTCAAACAGAACCATTTAGGGCTGTGATAGTCCTTAGACAATCCGAAATCTGTTCCTTTTCTTTCTATTACTATTTCTTTGGGGGAGGTCGAGGGGGTGGGGGTGTCATTTGTCAGGTATCAAAGTTTAGCTCATTCCTGATTATTTTATTATTCAACTCATATGATCGAGACGTAGCAGACCTGTTAAGCAACACAAGTCATAAAGAGTAAAGTAATATGGCTCGGGACTAAGGCTTGTGGATTTAGTTGAGTGTAAATCTTATGAACCATTCAAACTAGGATGTAAAGGACTCCTGTTTAGCTTATGATGCTATATCAAACTGTACATATATTATAATTTCATGTTCGAACTTTGTGATCATTGTAAGTGCTGGTATACTCGACTGATACTCAAAAAGAGGCCCTGGCCGGAAGCAAAATCAAGATTTTTAACCTTGTTATTAATCTAAGCTAACATCAAAACCTCCTATAAGGCATAGGTAAATCAAAAGAATAAGACGTTAACTTGCTGAACTGACCTCCATCTATAAAGAAAAAGGTATATTGTATCAGAGCTTTATTGAGAAGAGTTTGATGTATAAGGGTGTAAATAGTCATAGAGAGAACCACTACATCAATTTCTTTAGATCATTGTTCTACAATGGTTCTTCTGGTCTTCAGTCCCAATCTAGCATAAAACATGGACCCTGTGATTCATATCTAAAATTGCACGCCTATTACTTATTTTGCAGCAAGAATCTACCCATATAATTGGCTCTTTCTATTGCTCGTTTATTTTCTTCTATTCAACTCCAATTCAACTACTCTAGAAACATGCAGATTTTGCTCCACGTTTTGCAATTTGTTATTTTTTGTCTGTTAATGTCTTTTTCTCTGTACATTTTGTTGGAAACAGTGTCTTCAAAATTTTCTCTGCATGTAGCATAACCTCACAATCATGTCTCAAGTATCATTTTTTTGACTTATTTTGCAGCAAGATTCTACTCATCATTATTACCTTTGTGTTGATCTTCAATTTCTCTCTTCAACGCCAATACAGACTATCATTAGATACATGTAGATTTTTCTCTATTCTTCTTGTATATCCTTATCTTTTTCTCTGTACATTTTGTCGTGAAAACAGTCCAAACCACATCGACTAAGAGCCGCAAAAACAACAAAATAAGGAAGCACCACAAACAAGACAAATGTACATGGTTCGATTTGGACAAGCCTATCGCTATTGGCGAAGAAGAGTTCACTAATTCAAAAGGTGGTTAAGGAGTGATCCCAAGCTTGAAACACTAAACAGAGTTTTTTGGAAGATAATGCTCCAATAACTGAGAACACTAATCTATTTACCTGATAAAGACCCTTATGTATTAACAATAGGGTATGTAGATGGCCAAACTTGTTTATACTACTGCCATGTATAGGGTATATATCAATAAAGGAAGGATCTCATTTAAGACATCTCATTTCACTTGGAAGTTGGAAATTGATGGACCAGGAAACCCACTTCAGGTCACCATTCACGATCTAATGATTTTGTGGTTTCATAGTCCAAATTATTAGATTGGAAATATACTTGGCTCTAATTTAGTTTCCTATAGTGTTTTCTTCTATTGAATCATTTAAATCCTTGTTTGGTTTTGCAAAAAAAAATGTCTTTTGATTTTCTTGCTAGTTTTGGTCTTTGGGAGACTTAAATTTGCTCTTTATATCGTTTAGTTACTCTGGAAGGTGGATGTTTAGATAGCTACTTCTTCAGATGTTTCCCTCATTCTGAATTAATATTTCCTTAGAATGGATCTTTAGGGTTTCTGTTCATCCTTTCAGAGCTGAATCCTTGATCAATTTAATTTGTGCTACTTTGCTGCCTATATATAAGATTAAACTGTGGCTATAGCTATCAGATTAATTAGTTTTCTTTTTTACTGAAATGGAACTACTAGTCAAAGTTAAGCTGAATATTAGAATCTTCTTTTATGTCTAATCTAATGGAATACATATATAAGTGGATGCATGGTTAATATTTTCTGTGCGGCACGGAACTTTTGGGTCGGCTATTTGAGTTCTTTTCTTCCATTCAGTTCTCTTAAGAGCCATGCTTAATATTTTCTGTTATTACCCTAATTCTTTCTGTTTATACGTATAATGTTCTTTTTACCATATTTATGATTTCATGTATAATGTTCTTTTTGTGATTTCATGTATTTAGTTATTGGGAATGAAATCTCTATCTGTTTGGCTAGCTGAGAGTAGTCATATATTTTTTAGGTGGATTCCTGATGGGCAGCTCTGCCCTACAATTTCGAACCGATCAAACTACATTCACTGGATTGAAGATCTTCTGTCCTCAGAGCTCATTCCATCAAGTCATGACTCCGATCATAGGGTGAGAGGCTTTGATATTGGGACTGGAGCCAATTGTATATACCCTCTTCTTGGTGCATCCCTATTAGGTTGGAGCTTTGTTGGCTCAGGTGGATTTTCTGGTTTCCCTTATCCAAATCATGCCCGTTCCTATGCACGACTAATATAAATTTGATATGAATTTGCTCATGTTTTATTTACTGCAGATGTGACTGCTGTGGCTCTCGAATGGGCTAGAAAAAATGTGGAAAGTAATCCCCACCTCTCTGAGTTGATTGAGATTAGAAAGGCTAGTAGTTCACTATTATCTAAGAGTAGTCCTGAAGAATCTGGTAGTGAGGATGCTGCGGAGCTTGCTTCCATAGAAAATCCAGGTTCTTTGGAATATGACCGTAAGGAGGAGTGCTACCAAGAACCCCCTGTCCTTATAAATGTAGTTAGAGATGGCGAAGAGTTTGATTTTTGCATGTGCAACCCTCCGTTCTTTGAGAGCATTGAGGAAGCAGGTTTAAATCCAAGAACTGCTTGTGGAGGAACTACAGATGAGATGGTCTGTCCTGGTGGAGAACTGGCTTTTGTTACCCGCATTATTGAAGATAGTGTTACTCTGAAACATTCTTTCAGGTATATTTTATTACGTTGGCATTGGTGTCATGTACATTTATATGGAAGTTTTCAGCTTTCTTGACCCCCGTCTCTTTATAGGTGGTTTACATCAATGGTTGGGAAAAAATCGAGTCTGAAGTTTCTAATATCGAAGCTTCGGAAGTTTGGTGTTTCCATCGTAAAAACTACTGAGTTTGTCCAAGGCAGAACAGCTAGATGGGGTCTTGCTTGGTCTTTTATCTTGCCCAGCAAAAAGTTAGTTGCTATTACTTCTAATGCTCCCAGGAGGAACAATCATTCGTTCACCCTTGAGGTCTGGCATCTTACTTTTTAGTTAATAATGAATCTCGACGGATCACTTTTTCCAGCTCTTCTGCATCATGCTTTTCTAATTGATGTGCAAAATAAGCTATAACTTTTAGTTTATACTGCTAAAACTGTATTCTCACTTTGTTCTAGCCGTCCATTTGCAGCTTTTTAAAATGTTTTCACTAAAAAATGAAAGCATATAGGATGGATGTGTCTCATGTTGTCTGAGATACATTTCAGAGCTGACATGTAATAGTTTAAGACAATCTTTAAAGCCGAGTCATACTTTATGGCACTAGCTGCCTCCATGAATGTTCCAACCTCTATATATGATTAGTATTCTCATGAAAAAATTTGTCTATTGCAACTTTGCCGTCATCGTCATCATCATCATCAACAACCAATGCTTCTATAATTAGAATAGGGTTGCATAAAGCTCTAGAAGAATTGACAGTTTTATGGGGATCTGTCAACCTACAGTCAACCTTTTTTGCTGGTTCCAGATTTGTAGCTAAGATATTTTGAGAAAGAAAGGACCTTTCCATAAAATTTTGAAGGCCACTTGATGTGTAGATAGAACTAACCTTTTTGGTCATGTAGTTTGAAGTCACACTACCAAGGAGAAGGCCCCCTTGGACCAGAAAGAATCTCATGAATATTCTAATTTCAGTTCTTAATGCAAAAGCATTCATCTAGGGCAATCCAAATTTTGAGATGTTACTGGTGCCAAAACTCTAAATTCTCATTCGGCTTTGCAGTGATCAATGATGACTTATAGAACCATGTTAAACAATGAAGAGCATACTTGTAATGTCAGTATGATACGTATAATTTCTAACAGTATATGTACATTTTGATAAGTAACTCTACTATTAATCGTAGAATATAATACTTGTAAATGATAATAAGTGAACTTGAAAGATATGTATAAAACTAATTGATACGGGGTTTAAATGTGGTTGGCAACTAGAAGCATATGCAGGCATGGAAGTGATGTGAATCGACCAGATCGATTCACAAATAATTTATAGAAAAATAGAACTAAAAGGAAAATAACGATCTTTATTAGAGAAAAGAACAAACTCTCAACTTTGATGGACGGACAAAGTCTAAATCCTTCTGAATGACACTTGAGAGAGTTTTCTCAATCCAAGCATAAAAGTAATGACGGCTAGCCCTGACTATAAATAGAAAAGAAAAGCAAACCCTAGGAGGGTTATTGTGGTGAAAGACCACAATACCCCTTTATGCCTAAATAACTGAAAGGCCTAAAAAGTGGGCCCGCATCAATACTGCCCCCTAAAAGAGCCACCTTGTCCTCAAGGTGGAAATATGAGAACTGCGTCTGTTGCTATAGCGGCCTCTTCCTCCGTCGGATCCTCGCCCGTGGTGGTCGTCGTGGGGGTAGATCCCCTCTCTGGAAGTTGGCGGGATCCGTCGTTTCTCCAAAGAAATTGCTGCCTCCGGTGTTCCTCGTCCCTCCTGGCGGCTCCGTCCCTCCCGTCCGAGCCGGAACTCCAGCTAAGCCCCTTCCCGAACCCGTGAACCTATCACCGTAGTTCGAGTTCATCGTCCGACCCCCATAAGGGGCCCCAAGCCCTAGGGCCTCTCCCGGGTGTGGCGCCGGTCCGCCGGGACCGAAATGGTCGGCGGCGTCCGGCCACAGCCGCTCGCCGGCGGCTCCCCTGGCGCCGGCTGGCCCTGGGTGGCGGTCGAGGGCCGGCCAGCGGCCGCCCACAGCAGCCGCGACCCCGCCTGGGCTCGCGCGGCCTGCTGTGGCGCTCCCGCGGCCCTCGGCTGCTGTCCGGCGGTGATCGCCGGCCGCCAGGGCCCAGCCCGGAGGTGTGGCGGCGACGGCGGTTGCGGGACAGCGGCCGCCGGCCGGTCCTTCCTCCTCCTCGGTCGCCTTCCCCTCCGCAGGAGCAAACCCTAGTTGATCGCCTAGGGTTTGGGTTGTTACCGCCTCCGCTTCCTCGCCGTTGATCTTCTTCGAGATGTTTTGTAAGAGAGTCATTATAGCCGTGAAGTCCTCCCGAAGACCTCGGATTTCGGCGGTGAAGTCCTCCCGAAGACCTCGGATCTTCTCCTCGATCGTGTTCCTCGTCTCGTGCGCCATGGATTCGTAGAGAGCTCTGATACCAATTGATGTGAATCGACCAGATCGATTCACAAATAATTTATAGAAAAATAGAACTAAAAGGAAAATAACGATCTTTATTAGAGAAAAGAACAAACTCCCAACTTTGATGGACGGACAAAGTCTAAATCCTTCTGAATGACACTTGAGAGTTTTCTCAATCCAAGCATAAAAGTAATGACGGCTAGCCCTGACTATAAATAGAAAAGAAAAGCAAACCCTAGGAGGGTTATTGTGGTGAAAGACCACAATACCCCTTTATGCCTAAATAACTGAAAGGCCTAAAAAGTGGGCCCGCATCAGGAAGCTAATCCTGACTATATAAGATCATGACTAATATAGTGCAGGTTTGTAAAGCAAATAGTACATTTAAAGTGCAAGAGAAGGTTAGAGTTTTTGAGGGGGTACAATGATGAAAATGTGATTTTGTGAAATATCCAACCTGGCTTTCATTTATTGATATGGAAAGTACATATACAATGACAAGAGTTGCCATAGGTTAAGCTTTACGGGGCTATATACTGATATGCTAACACCTCCCCCTCAAGTTGGAACATATATATCAATCATGCCAGCTTGTTACAAAGAAAAATAAAACAATATACAAACGGAGGTTTGGTGAAGATATCGGGAATTGGGTCTTCAGATCGAGAGTAACTCAATATGTTTGGTCCTCTCATGAAATACTTGATTGCTGACTATGAAGATGGTGACTTAGTCGTTACAATGCATAGGAAATGGATTAGTATATTGTATACCAAGGTCTGCCAATAGTGTCTTGAGCAATATTATCTCATATGTTATGTGAGCCATCGTTCTATACTCTGCCACTGTATTAGATCCGGCAACAACTGTATGTTTCTACCGAACTCGAGTGACTCTTGTGGTTACCGAGGAGAGGTATAAGAGTCATAAGACCCCGGCTGGGTGGCGGAGATCAGTGAGTCGAGCCACGGGGGCGTATTATTCCTTCCATTTATTTGGTGGGAGTTGGTGGCAGTGGGCCCAACAGGCATGCAATGCAGCATGCACAAAGTCTTATGCGTATTGTCGGGCATCTAAAAAAGAGAGTATGTTTCTTGCTATGTTAAGTAACGAGATTGTCCCCAACATAGGTACAATATCCAGAAGCAGAATGCATGTCGCTCTTTGACCCAATATAGTCGGCATATGAATATGACTCAATCTGAAGACGGCCATGATGTTTGTATAGAAGCCTATTTCTGGAGATTCCTTAACATATCTTAAATAAATAAATAAATAAGTAAATAATAAAAATATACATAAATAAATAAATTAACAAGGTAAGAAATAAAATCAAATAGCATATGAAAACCAACAAAAATATGTTAAAATATAATTAAGTGAACTAGTAAAGTAGCACTAACAGTCAGCGGAGCTAACAAGAAGTAACAAAAAAAGCATAAATTGTAAATAAAAACAGAGCTAATAGAACAATCATTCATCTTCACCACCAATACTCTCATCAAACTACATCATCATCATCACTGTCAATACTCTCATCACTATCATTTTATGCAAATTGAGCCCATAAAGCCAAAATAAAGAGAATAAAGGAGGCGTCCCTTTACTTGTTGGCGCCTTGCTGCGAGACATGCATGGAGAAAGACGTCTCACATAGTGCGAGACGCAGCTGATCTGCCTTGTCGTGAGGCACGCCTTTGACTACACTGACCAGAATAAAGTAAATCACAATAGACGAAGGAAGAGCTCTTGAAAGAAGAACTCATGAATAGGAATAACGAGCATAATAGAAGTTGAAGATCTGAGAGAATCCGGAGTGCCAATCAATAGGCTCCAATATTCGGATATAAGAGCCAATAGATATCACTATGCAATAGTTGCTTTAGTAGCCATAGTAGTAGAAGTTTGAGAATCTATACCACGAGAGTATCCAAAGTAGTCAATGCAACACATAGGCGAAGTAGAATAGAGTACTCGAAGCATGCCGGATACTAGTAATAGCAAAGTGCTAGACATCTACATGTAGTAGACTGAGAAGAGAGTAGTTGATACGAGACTGAGAAGAGAGTAGTTGATACGAGCATCACGTAGAAGAATCTCCAAAGGGCATAGACTAAATAGAAGGCACTAAAGTGCAAAATGCCACAACCCAATCACAATACTCCAAGTCTACAGAAGATCAAACAACCCCGTCAACCCAATCACAAGGCTCTGATTCCACACATCATAGCAATGTCCAAAAGTCCAAATCGATATATCATGTCCGAGTATAGAAAACAAAGAAGAAATAGACATCGAAAAGATTGTCTAAAGAACACAATAAACAAAGATAGGATTATTTTTTTTTAGCTCGGTAGGAAACTTTTTTGGGGGTAGCAAGGACTAGATTAGGATTTTAGAGAAAGGTGGAGGAGAAGTGGCTCACTAAAAACATATCCAATGATTGAGAAGTAATGAGGGTTCATGTGAGAGATGTGGAGAGGCGACTGAAGGTGCTCCTTCTTCCCTTTTTTTGTGTGATGGCTGACCAGAGTTGGGATTGTCAAGATTCAGCGAGAAAACGACGAGGGTCAACGATAGGCGAGGTAGGTGAAGTGGGCTGCGAGCGACAAGGTCAACATCTGCTGTGTCAGTGGTAAAGTGGGTTGAGCAAGGTCTGATTGAAATGACAATGGTGGTGGTGGGAGGAAGAACGAGACCCTAGGTTGGAGCTAGGGGTTTATAGGCTCTGATATCATGTGATTGTGGAAAACATCCAACCTGGCTTTCATTCATTAACATGGAGACCATATACACAATGATAAGACCAAGATTCACAATATCTGAATCGGTATCAGACCCTTCCTATGAGTATCAAGATGGGCTTTACTAGCACTATCGGCGGTTTCAGATTGAAGAATCGAATTTTTTGGGTATCGGAAAGCAAATAATTAGTAATAAATTATAAAATATTAGAAAAAAATAGTTATAAATTTATGCATAATTTTTAATATTTTTTGTGCTGTTTCTTTGTAGTTTTGAAATTGAATGAAATAATAGTCAGCATTGTTGATTGGTTTACTTGTGATAAGTAAGTTTTTTTTACATGGTTTTACAATCTTACTATGCTTTTACCCTTGTTAATTTGTTTTTTCCATTTAATTTTCTCTGCCAAATTGTTGGAAAACAGACCCCTAACATCGATATAGGTCAATATCATTAGCGGTTGGTATCGGTTCAGGACATGTCAAACCATATTGGTATTGGCCGATACTACAAGAAGTTATCTTTAAGTGTCAATGGAGCTTAGGTAGTCCTTTTTTTTAAAAAAAAGTCAAAGCAACAAAAGATAGTTGGGGTTATAGAAAGCAAAATATCTCATTTTTTAACGTTAAGCTTGTTTAGATTTCAATATGGGTTTGTTTGCCAACTTGATTAGAGTAGTGACCACTGCCGCCGGGGTATGTTAGATCATGGTAGAAGTGCGACTTACTAGGTATATTAGTGTGGTAGGTCGGATTGTATGGGTTTGTTGAATATTGGCCCTCAACTGTTTTGGTTAGGCCTGTGGTGGCTGGTTGGATTATAAGGGCTGTCTGCTAGATTAGGCTTACTAAGCGGTATAGTTGATCGTTAAACACTTTGCACACTTCATTCGACCTAAGATGATAGATTTGAATGTATATAACCTTACTTGGATTGGAGGGTAATCCAAGTAAGGTTATATACATTCAAATCTATCATGACACTAATATATAACATCGATATAGGTCAATATCATTAGCGGTTGGTATCGGTTCAGGACATGTCAAACCATATTGGTATTGGCCGATACTACAAGAAGTTATCTTTAAGTGTCAATGGAGCTTAGGTAGTCCTTTTTTTTAAAAAAAAGTCAAAGCAACAAAAGATAGTTGGGGTTATAGAAAGCAAAATATCTCATTTTTTAACGTTAAGCTTGTTTAGATTTCAATATGGGTTTGTTTGCCAACTTGATTAGAGTAGTGACCACTGCCGCCGGGGTATGTTAGATCATGGTAGAAGTGCGACTTACTAGGTATATTAGTGTGGTAGGTCGGATTGTATGGGTTTGTTGAATATTGGCCCTCAACTGTTTTGGTTAGGCCTGTGGTGGCTGGTTGGATTATAAGGGCTGTCTGCTAGATTAGGCTTACTAAGCGGTATAGTTGATCGTTAAACACTTTGCACACTTCATTCGACCTAAGATGATAGATTTGAATGTATATAACCTTACTTGGATTGGAGGGTAAGCCTTGTAGAACCCTAGAGGGGGGGGGGGGTTGAATAGGGTAATAAAATAATTACCAAACAATTTACTACTATTTTAATGAAAAGTAAAAGAAATAGAGATTCAAACACTCGATGTATCCTGGTATCCTCCCAAGGGGCACTCCAGTTCAAGAACTCTCTCCGGCTTTAATCCACTATTTGAGTAAATAGTTACACATGAGTTTGGATTCGAAGAACTCGTCAACTTCAACACGAGTTTGGATCCGAAGAACTCGCCAACTTCTTACACACGACTTTTCTTACGAAGGCTCGCCAACTTCAATGGGAAAGAAAAATGGCTTTTGATCTTCTACAACACTTTGAAGATCGAAACATACAACTCTTGAAATACTCTAGCACTCTTCGGTTGGATGACAAATTAAAGCTTTAGGTAGAGTAGTAATGGAGAGGTTCTTTTGGTTGTTGAGAAAATTTAAGGCTCAAGTGGATGTCTTTAAAGAGAAGACACAACAACCTTAAATAGAGAACCAAGAGAACTAGGTATTTAATGCTCCAAACATAAGGCTGACGGAATACCGTCGGTATGGAGCGGTATTCCGTCGACATACCGTTCTTGAGAGGTAACGGTAATAAATCTATCCGTTGGAGCATTTAATGCTGACACTTGTCCGTTCGAAAATCAAAATAAGATAGATCGGAATACCGGCGGTATGAAACGGTATACCGTCCGTATGTCGTCTTTCTTCACAGAAAATTTTCTAAGCAGAAAACCGGTATACCGTCGGTACACAACGGTATGCCGATTTTCGTCACAGAGAGTTTTTCTTGCTCAGAAACGATATACCGTCGGTACATAGCGGTGTACCGTCGGTATGCCGAGTTTTGTCACAGAGAGTTTTCTCATGAAGAATTCGGTATACCATCGGTACATGGCGGTATGCCGTCGGTATTCCGTTTCTGAATATATTGATTTTGATTTAAAACAGAAGGGCTTATGTTTTGTCATCCACCTTAAGTGTTACATAGAAAGTCCTAGACCTTGTATGGATTCTAAAAATTGGAATCTTTTGAGAGCAGTCTTTGAGTGTGCGCTGTCTTTTCTTCAATCTTGTTTTTAGGAGACTTCTTTTAAAAGCTTTGGTTTTGCTAAGTAGCTTGGATAAACAGAATTCTTTGTAGCAGCCATTGGAAAGCTTGAGGGTGTATCTTGTTTGCTGAAAATATAGAGAAAACTAAACCACGAAGATGCTGTTAATGTTATCAAAATAAATGTGCCAACAAGCCTCATTTGTACTATTCTCTATAATAGTAAATCTCTTGTGTTTGTGATTGTTTGATCTTATCTCTGTGTGGACGCCATCTATTTGTTCTATACCTTGATCTTCCTGTAACACATGGAGTTGCTTATACCCATTGTCCAAAGGAGTACAATTTATGCCTTATCCAAGTATATCATATTTTTGATAGTTCAGTGAACATATTTATCTATGTAAGAGCCGTTTATGGTGGATTTACTTCAACTCATGACACGGAATGATGTTAACTGTTGTTCGGCGCTCACCTTCGAGTGAAAAACTAGATAATTCATTTAAAGTGCCTCTTCTAGAAAGTGAGCACCAATATTCTGTTCCCTGAGCATGACGTCTGCTTTAATGTTCAATACATGGTATTTTACACCTTAGAGGACTACCTATTGTGGAATGCTAATGGATTGGATGTGATGAGTGGAGATTTTCAATTCTCGAAGCTTGCCATGTGCATTTATTTATACCTCTGACCATGTTTATCTATTTAATTAATTTTCTTAGTTAGCAGTCAAAAAGACTGCTTGAATACATGCAAATAGAAAGTGATGTTATAATTACCTCGATATTGCAGTGTTTTAGATGTATTTTATCTACTTCGGATACTGCGGTAAAAGTGTGGATTTACCTAAAATAGCTTGTTGAGATCATCCGGATGTTCATGTTATTTATGTTAAAAGAATGTATACTTGTCATGCTTGGCAGATCCTGATTCCATGTGACAGCTCTTCATTTGCAATCTTCCTTCCATAATTGCAGATTCCATCATATCTTGATACCTACTTCTATTTTCTGCTGACTCAGGGTCTTCCACGTCAATTTGGTGCATCACAAGTATTGAAGTCTCTGGAGTCCTTTTTCCTAGCAAATGGTGCCTCTTGCAAAACTGACTTTTCATCCTTTTCTGTTAATGTAAGCTATTCTCACTTTGTTAGGAGAACCTTTACTTTTAATTTTTTTTTAAAACTAAAAACAACTGTAATGTTTTCATAGGTTACTATATGCAATGAGCAAACTGGTATTAAAGATGGACGCAATGGTGAAACTGCTACCGGTCCAACTTCAAACGAGTCAAACAACTTGCAGTGTTCCTTTGCTGAAATATCCTTTAGTGTTTCGGTATGTTTCAATGTTATACCATGTTTATATATATATATATATATATATATATATATATTATCATGTTATTTTTGTGTTTTGAATGATTATTTCTTCTCGTAGGTATATGAGCAAATTCCAGGTACACTTTTGGTGAAAGGAGTGTTCTTGGATAAAGAAAATCCACTTGCAGGTTCTTGCTAACCTATATATTCTTTACTTTCAAACATTTCGTAGTATTCTTCAACTTAAAGTTAGTGGCTTTCATTTGATTATTGAATCCTTTTGTCCTATAATTTTGTCGATGATGCTGCATCAATAGTATCACCATCTTGGATCCTAGCTTTGTTATGCATTGTACTTTCTGCCTTACTTCAGTGAACTATACTTTGTCATAAGAAAAGTAAATTTAAGGGCAAGAACAAGTACTCTACACTGTTCTTAAAATCGGCCTAGGCGGCACCTACGTGCTAGGTGTTCGGTTGCTGCCCGATGCCCGACTATGCAGGTTTTTGGGTTTTATGGACAATTGCTGCAAATTTCAGCATAGTTTTTTTTTTTTTTTTTCTGAACTGCCAAGAACTAGGCAGCTGCCTAGGCGGGCTAGGTGCCCGGTGCCCGTCTAGCTAACGCCTAGCGACTTTTACAACCTTGGTCCTCTATAAAGTTCTATAATAATGTATTACCAAAAGTAAGTGAACTGGATAAGTCTTCTTCTATTTACTGGTTTGGGTTCTCCAATAAGAATAGGTTTGAGACTTGGACAACCTCGGTTCAAACTTCAAGGGGGTCATTCATGAAATGGTCCTTTTACCTTAACATCTACTCTTGCCCTATTACCAAGTAAAAAGAACTATGTTGAACATTCCTAGTTAAACTTTCACAACAGTACTAGCTAGACCATAGGTGTGCAAGGAAACTCTTTTGAGGGTGAGATTCCAAAAGCACGTTGAGCTTGCGAGCTGCTTTCCTTAGTTATAGTCCTATGAATGGTTGGATAAATAAGGTTTGATCGTGGCATACCATGGTAGTCTTAAATTCCATGTTTTCTTCCAAGTTTTTACTTTCCGTAGCACAAGATCTCTCTTTTCCATTGAGTTGTTCCATGAATTTCTTAATTTCTTCTGGAGTTATATTTCCCCCTTTTTCCAGTTCGTTGCATACCCATCTTTGGCGCATAATTCACATTAAGAGGGAGTTTGGTTGGCTTGATTGAATGTAAATGGAAATCCATGCAACATTTGTTGCGCCATTTCAATGAATTCCAGTGTTTAGTTTGTTGTAAATCGTGGAATGGGTGTAACAAATGTTGCACCATTTCCTCTAGCTACCGCAAGACCACTACGGCAAGAATGCAACACCTTTTCATCATCTCTAATGTTTCTCATCTCATTCAAATATTCAATGCAATAAAGTCACAACCAAACAATGGATTTCCATTTACCACAACAAAATGTGCAACTATGCATGCTAATTACATCATTCCAAACAATGGAATTGTAAATCCTACAACATCATTTACATGAACCAAACAATGGATTTGCAGCACTATTTACTGTAACATATGTTGCATGAGATTTCTATTTACGGGCAACCAAACAACCCCCAAGAATGGATGTGGAAAAACCGAATGATACAAGGGGGTTTGGTCAAACAAAGAGAAACATAGTGTGGGTGTGATTTAAAAATCACAATCATAGTGGTCACAGTAATTTCATAATATCCATGATTGTGATTATGATTTTGAAACCACGCCCACGTCTTTTTGAAACACATTAATGTGATTATCATGTTCGGGTATGTGATTATCATATTCGTACCCGAATCCATATTTGTGTGTATGCAACCTAGAATAGAAGTTTAGGGTACCATGATATCTTGTTTCGAAGTTGAGGGAAACTTCATAAGTTAAAATTTTACCCTAAATATCGTGATGATGTTCCTGCTAGAGGTAAAGAGGAATTAGGTTGGTGCTGCCAAGATTTATATATTCTTACTGGTAATGATTCCTTCGGAAATGAAGACTAGTCAGGAACTGTATGGGGGAACTTCTTTAATTTGTGAGAGAAGTTATGAGGATCCTTCCTGTTAAAAAAAAAATTCGTCGTCATATTTGAGTATCCTAATTAAGTCCTAATATATTCAAATTGATGAGGAAGAAGATTTATCTAATCTAAAATTGCAGAAGATTTAGATTGTGTGCATATATATTCTCACTGGTTAGGCATTCCTCCTAGAAGTGGACTGTTGCTGGAGAATACTAACTGAATGTCTTTTTTGGTGATGTGGAACTTCATCTTCTTCAAATTGTTATTAGATGCCAGTGCATTAATCACTCTTCATTCGGTTGTTCCGTTACTCTTGTTTCTCATTTGCCACGTGATTGTCAATTGGCAGCATTTCTTGAATTGAGTTACTAACAAAACCAGTCATTAGTCGGTACCAATCAATTTTTTTTGCCATTTTGTTAGTTATTGATAGATTATGTTAGTTTATAAATTGCTACATCTTTTGCACATGATCGTTGTTAGAATGTCCTTACCTTTTCTTTTGCTCAGTTTGCTAAGCGATGAATATGTAAAATTATCACCATTTAATCGAGTGTGGCACGTTGAAGTTTAAACCAGTCCTTGCCAGCACACATTATTGATACTAGTAAATGCACGTGCTTTGCACGTATAATAAGAATAGTATCCAATTATAGTCAAATATTTTTAATTCATGTGGTTAAGGTGGGAGGTATTCTTATTGTTTGGTTGAGTTCGATTCTCCATGTTGAATATATATAACAAATTTAAATTTTTTCCAACAATTTTTTACATAATTTTTTTTAAAAAATAAGATGGACCATAATATAATTATGGCTTAGACGGCTCACTTTTCAGCCATTTTGAAGCCTCATTATAGAGGCAAGTTCAAGTATGTCGTACCTGCTAATTTGACAAGTTCAAGAGCCTTCTTAATGTATCATTGCATCAGCTAACATAGATGCTAGTAGGTTAGTGGCCATGTTGCAGTTTGGAAATCTGTAGCGCCTAAACTCTTTGATGTTTTCTCTACAGGAATGTTTATGTCTCTATTATTGCAGCTGGAGGAAGCTCTAAAGAAGGAATTCCTCAATAAGCTAAGCCGAAGGTAAGACCTTGGCCAAAAAAATGACGATGCAGTGCGATATCACAGAGCAACCCCACCGGATATTCAACTTCTAACAGAAATCTAGGTTTTCTTAGTCACCCTTGCCTTCTGCTTCTACAGTTTCATCTCATAAAAAGATTCATAGTTATGCATGCAAGGCTGTAATTATAAGGAGAAAAAAATCACCATAAACATCTTTCTCGTGTATCATCTGCAGCAGAACCAAGGACAAGCTAAAATTTGAGGCAACATCTGTACTAGTAAGAATCTCCTTTCATGATTTCTTCCTCAAATAAATTAGTAGATTGTGTAACAATTCGTCTTGAATTTTATGTTGCTCAGACAGGATCACAATTTATCCCGGCTAATTCTAAGGGCACTCCCAAACTTGCTGGGAACTAGTCCAATTTATTCTAAAATTATTTAAAAGTTTACCGTCCAAACTTTTGTTTGGGGCTAGTCCAATTTTTTTCAGTACTGTCAAAAAATTTGACAGTCCTCCCAATAGATGAAATGACTGTCACAAAAATGTGACAGTCCTTTCTATTGGAAGAACTGTCAAAAATTTGACAGCCTTTCTTATTGGAAGGACTGTCAAAAATTTGACAGTCCTAATTTTTTAGGACTGTTAAAAAATTTGACAAATTTTTGACGGTCCTCCTCTTCCTGATCCCTAGCCGCCGCCTCCTTCTCCCCCCCCCCCCCCCCCCTCCTCTTGCTCCTCTGCCTCCTACTACTACTACCTTGCCAGAGCTCAACCGTGCCCTCGTACCTCCGCGCGCCCGCCGGCGTCCGCTCTCCCACACCCCCGCGGTCGTCCTCGCACCCGCGCTTCCGCCGACGTCTGCCTCTAGAGAAACCCTAATTGTTTGGGGTTGGGCTAGCCCCAAGTAAAATAGAGACTGTCCCGAGTAAAAGTTTCACCAAAATTAGATTGTTCTCTTGTAAGGATTAGCCTCAAGCAAGTTTGGAAGTACCCTTAGAATTAGCCTTTATTCGGATTCACCACTATATACAAGTAACATTAGGCAATTATTTAACAAAAATAAATAGAAATAATAAAAAATGAAACAGAAGAATTGAACAAAACAAAGGAATGCCAAGCATGTCAACCCCCGGCGCAAGCGTCAACAAAATCCCCATCATCCTGGACCTGCCGGCGATCTGCAAACTCCCTGCAGAACGCCTGCGATATAAACAGCCCCGTATCGATCCAATTGTCCTTGCCTTTGGCGCCGGGGACTTCCTCGAATTTTCATTCGTGGGGAGCGACGTGTGTTACTAAAAGAAATATAATTAATATATTTATAATTCTAAAAATATTATATATTAACATAAAATGTCAGAAATTAAGATAAAACGTGTAAGTTTTAACCATCGTCAAGATTCTAGACAATAGAGTTTGGGTGTACGACAAAATTCAACATGACATTAGGGCGATCTAGATTCAACCCCTCCTGTAGCACACATTTCAAGCATACTTTTATATGACATCAAATAACTTATTTAAGTAAACTTTAAGGTAAAGAAATCTGGATTCAACCTCTAATGCACATCTTGAGCAGATTCAGTTTAGTTCTCTGTCAAAAATTGAGACTAGAACTTAGTATGATGCGACAAGGACTAACACTATGCAAAACTATTTTCGGGGGGCTTGGAAATAGTTTTCTCACATCAATGGGAATATGAAGCCTCCTCGTATTATCCTTTCATTTTCAATCCTAGACATACCAAATATGGGTAAGGAATTCAAAACACATTTCCAAGTCTTCAAAACTTGAACCAAAAGTCCCCTTGGGACTGAGGGGGGCAAAATAAGCAAAGTTTAGTGAAGTTAAGTGAGGAAGAGTTAAGTCAGGGGAAGAGGAGCCAATACATATAAACTTGTTTGCATTGGAGGAAGAGTTAAGTGCGGTGTGTTTAATAACTCTTACTTTGATTTGAGGTTTTAAGTGAGAAGAGGAGTTATAAAAATACAATAGTTAATAAAATATCCTTATTACATGTCATAAAATAAATTTGATTGAAATTTTAATTAGAACTTGTCAAAATATCTTCAAAAATGAGAAAGCTACAGAGCAACATGTTGAAAAAAAAATAGAGAAAAAAAATCATGATATTTTATATGACAAATAAGGAATATTTCTGACTTTTTAATCAAAAGAGAGAAACAAACCATCACTTAACCATCTATTACTCTCCCTCCTAAACTCTCACCCTCAATCCAAGCATAGTTTTATTTTCTCTCACTTAACACTCTTAACCCTCAATCCAAGCAGACCATGAGGTGTTTGGTTCAAGTTTTAGAGGCTTGGGAATGAGTTTTGAATTCCTTATTCATGTTTGGTAAGTCTAGGATTGCAAATTTGGAAAATGATAGGGAATATGGAAGATTTTAGATTATCACATATGTAGGAAAATAATTTAAAAGCCCTCTGTGGGTAAACAAATTAATATTTTTATTTCTATGTAAACGAAAATTAAATTAATTTTTTGGACTACATATTTTGAACATAATCAAATATGGGTATATGAATGTTGA
This sequence comes from Iris pallida, assembly GCA_029216955.1. Lineage (NCBI taxonomy): Eukaryota > Viridiplantae > Streptophyta > Magnoliopsida > Asparagales > Iridaceae > Iris > Iris pallida. The sequence continues at coordinate 4,762,513 of JANAVB010033818.1, forward strand.
ATTTCTTTTCCATGGAAACAAAATAAAAATTTAGATTCCTAGTAATACCGAAACTTTATCCAAACGCCGCTTAAAACTATTGCTCCTCTGTCATTAAAAAAGAGGAGCTCATCATCCATTTACTCTTCTTCTCTTGAAATTCTGAATCATCCATCAACCTGGGACCAACTTCAAATTTCTTCAACAATGGCAAACGTAAGGAGTGTCAAGGAGCCCATCAAGGAAGAATCAGAGAGCTTGCAGTCCAGAAGAGCTCTCACAACCTCCTTCAGCTGCAGCGACAACAATGAAGATGAAGAAGAAGAAGAAGAAGAAGAAGAAGAAGAGATGTCAAGTATAGTGTTATGGCTCTCCCTTCAGCCTCACCGACGACAAAATCAATGTCATAATACAGAGACTGCTGGAAAAGTGAATGTATATTTGACTTTTAAAAAAATTAATGAAAAATGTGAAGATTTTATTTAAATTGACCCATTTGCTAAAATGTGAAGGCCTAATCCCCCATGAAATCGAACCGGCCGAAAACAAATCCGAATTAAGTTGGTTCGATTTTGTTCAATTTTTTTAAAAACGATTCGATTTTTGATTTTAGGAATTACGATTCACGATTATTTTGATTTTTATATATATGGTTCGATTTGAAACCAATCGAACCGTTGCTCACCACTATTTTTCCCTACTTTTCAAGCCCGAGAGCTTGGAGCTTCGCCAGGCTATTTTTCCCTACTTTTCAAGCCCGAGAGCTTGGAGCTTCGCCAGGCTCTTAGACATGCATGTGCTTTTTATTATTATTAGCACTATCAATATGATCGAATACTTTTTATGAGTATCGATATCGACGGAATCGGATCTTTCGATCAGAGTGTCAATTTATTTTGATATCAAAAAATAAATAATTATTACTAAATTAGAAAATATATTTTTGATATTTATGTATAATTTTAAGTTTTTTTTTTGGGTAGTAGTTTTAAAATTAAATGAAAAATTAGTCACGTTGTTGATTGGAACTGGCTACTAGTATATGGACTCGAGCTAGTTTTTACCAAAAGTTTGAAGGGTCCCACAGTTGGTTTTAAAGTTTTAAAATGCCTAATTGAGTAGAGTAGGTAGTGAAGAAATTAGAAAGACGTGCATTATTATCCATCTCTAATTAGTGTTTGTTTAAGAAAATTAAAGTTCAATTTCCGGAACCAACTCACGGTAAATGTTAATATTAATATTAGCAATAATATAACCCTTATTTAATTAATTTTCAGATAATTAATGTTAAAATGAATGAGTTGGAATTATAGATGGAGCTGGAAGTGGGTGTAAATATCATATGACGTAGATGGAGCTGGAAGTGGGTGTAAATATCATATGACGTGGCGTGTCCTCTATTGGTGCTCTCTCAATTGTGAGCGTAGCTTTTCTTGTAGAGTCGTTTTCCAGTTCATTGTCAACAATGAACATACTGATTTTGAGCTCAGTATTACTTGCTTTTTGCTTTTTCCCTTTCTTAACATGTACCCAAATCTTTTTGATAACACCATTTTTTAAAAAAAATCTGAAAAGTTAGAACAACTTTTGAAAGTGGATGAATGACTGCTTACAAAAGATGGGTTCTTACTTCCTTTTTTAAAGCAATACCCCCACCAACCCACCCCTCCTTCCTTATTGGTCGGGTTCCTGTAGCTAATGCCAACAACCCTCTCTAACTTCAACCGTTCGGACCCGACCAATGAGTGGAGGACACGTAACACCGCGATTTAAACTGCGGTCCCCAATCGATCTATTAGGCATCGTGGTTTTTTCGGGCCGGTCCGGGCCGGCCCACGGTCCAAAGGCTGCGGGCCTGATCGGGTTCGGGCCGGTCCAGGACCGGCCCAGTGTTAATTGCGGTCCGGGCTAAGCCCGGCCCGATTTTGCTGCTCTGGACCCAGCCCGGCCCAGTGGACCGGACACAAATAGGGTCGGTCCGGGCTGAACCGGACCACGGGCCGGTCCGGGCCTTGGGCGGTTCGGGCCGGTTCAGGCCGGGTTAACCGGACCGGCCCGGTTTTTTGATTTTTTTTTTTTTTTTTTTTTTTTACAGTTTTATTTTTTAATTTGGTTTTTTAATCATTTTCTTTTGTATTTTAATTTTAAAAATTTGTAACTTAAATGTTTATAAAATGTTTATACAAAATATTTATAAAATGTTTATAATTTTATGTTTATACAAATGTTTATAAAATGTTTATAAAATGTTTATACAAAATATGTTTATAAAATGTTTATAAAATGTTTTCTTTTTAATACAAATGTTTATAAAATGTTTATACAACATATGTATATAAATGTTTATAATTTAGTAATACAAAAATGTTTATAATTTAGTAATAGTTTGTAATACAAATGTTTATACAAATATATACAAATGTTTATACAAAAATGTTTATACAAATATATACAAATATATACAAATGTTTATACAAATGTTTATACAAAAATGTTTATACAACAAATGTTTAAAAAAAATATTTCTCCCTCTTCCTTTATCCGGGCTTGGGACCGGCAAATGCTTGTTTGGCATAGGCGGAGTTAAAAAAAAAAAAAAAAAAAATTTAAAGTAAAAAATAGTTTTTGAAAGTATAAGTTAAAAAATTTGAATAGTATAAGTTAAAATTAAAAATTTGAATAGAATAAGTAAAAAAAAAAATAGTTTTTGAAAGTATAAGTTAAAATTTAAAATTGAAATGTATAAGTTTAAATGTACATACCTAATACCTTGCACCGTAGCCTCATTGTTGTTCGCCTTCATGCAATAAAAGCGATTCCAAATCCAGCTCGTGGATGTCATGATCTTCTTCATCTTTCTGGTTTTGTGTTCTTTTATCAGCAGCCATCCAATCTTGTACGCACACGATTGCTTCCAAAATATCGGACTTCAAGCGGCTCCTCCTATCGCTCAACATCCTCGAACTTGCACTAAAACAGGACTCCGATGCTACCGTCAACACCGGAACCATCAGTAGATCACGTGCTATGTTAGAAAGCACATGAAATCTCTTGTCGTGTCTCTTCCACCATTTTAGAACGACGAAGTGATCTAGAGTCTCATCTTCGTCTTGATAAGAGTTAAGGTAAGCAGACAACTCTTGAGTAGGTTGGGAAGATTGCTTTTGTTTCTTCCTTTGTAGTATGCGACCGGCTGCTGATAGCTTAGACGCCAAGCCGGAGCTACTACTAGCCCCCCCTGAGTTGGTCGGGTCGACGTTGCTCCTTCTTCGTACAGTATAACTAACCTGTCCAAAGCCACTTTAACTTCTGCCTTCATGTCAGTAACGTCTATACCCATATATTCTCCATATCCATCTAATAAAACCTCTACGCCATCCAATTTGATTGTAGGATCAAATATGGAAGCCAAACAATATAAAAGAGGTACTTCACCCCAATATTTCTTGAATTTGACTTCCATATTTCTCACCGCATATGCAAAATTTGGATGGTCTCTATATTTAGAAAAATATTACTAAAATTACTAAAATATTGGTAAGTCTGTCCAGCAAGATCAGGTGGGTTTGAACATTCACCAGCCATATATAAAATAAAATAAAGTAAACTACGTTAGAAGAAAGTAAGGGATTGAGAGGAAGATCGGGAAGCCGTAGAGCCGGAATGGAGTTGGGAGGGAGATCGGGAAGCCGTAGAGCACCCGGGAGGGAAAGTCGTAGAACACCAGAGCACCGGGGAGGGAAAGCAGTAGAGCACCAGAGCACCGTAGAGAAATGTAGAGAATTTGTGAGGAATGAGTTGTGTTTGAAAAATGGAATTTTTGGCCTATTTATAAAAATTTTTTGGGATTATTTTGGTAATTTTAGGCCAAAAATGACCAAAATACCCCTCCCAACGTTTTAATAACGGCTATATGGGAGGGGTATTTTGGTAAAATAAACCCCCCCCAACGGTCAAATCTGAAAAAAAAAAAAAAAATTTCAAATCCGCCAACGGTCGGCTGGACCGGTCCCAGCGGGCCGGGCCGGGCCGGTCCAACCGGGCCTATAGCGGGCCGGGCCTGTTTTTTTTTAAAAAAAAAGGAGCGGTCCGGGCCGGGCCGGGCTCGGGCTGGAGGGGGGGGGGGGGCCCGACCCGAACCGGATGGGAGTGGGGGGCCAGGCCGGTTCGGGCCAACAGCGGGCCGGTCCGGGCTTTTAGGAGGGCGGGCCCGGGCTAGACCGGCCCAACGAACACCATGAATTAGGCAGTATTGTTTTTAAAGACCATATTGATATAGTCACCAAATATATTGTTAGGAGCACAAACACTTGAGCAGAGAATTTTTGTTGGGAGTCATCAAGAGTGGTTGGGAGCAACACATTCTTTTTCTCTCTTTTCTCTCTCTAACAACCCTTCCCTCGCGTACTCTTCCTTTATCTTCTCCCACTTCATCTTCTAACCCTAATTGGAGATGGCGCACACCAAGGTTGCTTCCCACAGTCTAAATATTTTTTTTTTCTCTTCTTCTTCTTCAATGTTTTTGAACATTTTGTACCTCCTTTTTTTAATCTTAGTTTCTATATTTATTTTACGTATTTTTAAACATTGCTTATGGTTCACCAATGGATATTTTTCAAAGTTTCGAATCTAATTTTAGGTTTTTGAACTTCAAATTTTGACACAATTTCGTTGGGGACGACACATGACTGTCGTAATTCTGGCAGTCTAAAAATAGTGAGGACGACTATCAGAATCTTAACATAGCTTAAGCGGATGATGTCCCTAACAATTTTATAAAAAAAATTGGTTAGGAATCTTAACATAGCTTAAGTGGATGATGTCCCCTAACAATTTAAAAAAAAAATATTTAGTAAAAAATTAACATTTTTGACGTTACTTCCTAACATTATATGTGTGCCTATCAATGGTCTTTTTAAATCATGAGCAATCCTAATCCAGGTCTACGTTATTTGACTAATTTGCACTATTGTGCTTCCAAGTAATTGAAATAGCAATTGTAATCCTATACTATTTCGATACACAATTAAATATTTTGAACGTATATACTTTACAAACGTACCAAACCCAAATCACGTTTATGTATATATATAGACATATTTGTGCTCAAAAGAAATCTTGTTCTATCCTTAACTTTACACTTAACTAATACTAACTTGGTTTCCAATGGGAAGATAATCGATACTTTGGAAGAGAAGGTGAGAGTATTTTAATTTTTAAGGAAGTGCCTTATATACGCAACATGGTAAAGGGAGCATGGACCCCCCTTAGGGGGAGGGATGGCCCTCCTAGATTAATCATAGAAGTATATGTATAATATTATATGTTTATATAAATGTTTTATAATAAATATATAATTAAAATATTTATTAATTAAAATTATTTATTAAACGGAAAATTTTAACAGTAGCATAGAAGTTTGTGGAAATTGTATAAAAGGCATGAAGTTTGGGTAATTTGTAGAGAGGGCATCGTCGCGCCCAAAATTGGGGCGCCAATTTTTTTGACGCCCAAAATTTGGTCGTCAAAAATTAATTCCCATACTTAATTCTCCCGTAACCTCACTTAATCCGTAGGATCAAAAAAAAAAAAATTGAAAAAAATAAAACACGCGCCCCATTTAAGGGCGCCATTTTTATAAAAAAAAAAAGAAAAAAAAATAGAAAGCGCGCCCCAAAAAGGGGCGCCGAATTTACAAAGCACTACCGACAAAAAAAAAAAAAAAAAGGCGCCCCATTTTGGGGCGCCAAATTTCCCATCCCACCCGTGTTTCCCGCAGCAGAGATTCCCCGCCCGTGTTCCCCATGAACAGAGCAGCAGAGATTCCCGCCCGTGCCCGCCCGCGTGTTCCCCATGCACGAGCAGCAGAGATTCCCCGCCCATGCCGACGATGATTTGATTGATCTCTGCAATTGGACAGAGATTCCCGCTACTTTTAACCAGCTTTTGATCAAAAAAAAAAAAGTTTCGGAAGTTTTGTATGGTAATGCATCTGCCATCTTTAAGTAGGAACAAGTAGGAACACAATTTCAGAAGCAGAGAAGGAAAGAAAAGAAGGAGGAAGAAGGAAGAGAAGAAGGAAGAGGAAGATACAAAGAAGGAAGAGGAAGAGTAATACATTAAGTTCGAGGAGAACTTTCAGAAGGTTAGTAAAAAAATTTTGTATTAGTGTAGTCTTAGAGATCCGGTTGAAAAAAATACGCCTTAAAAAAGGGCGTATATTTTACTCAAATTAATGTATAATATTTATCTTTAATTTATAGATGGATATTCAAAATGACGGTCGGATACCAGGTGGACCTACAACACAGGGTATTATGCAGGAACGAGTCCGTCACGTTTCAAATTTGGTATTCGACGGACATGTATTTTAGTTAAAGTAAAATATTATTATTATAATTGATAATTATAGGCACTAAAAAATTTCACATTATTTAGTTATATGATTATCCAACGGTAAAATTACGTGAACATGGAGACTGGCGCCACGGATGGAATCTTACAACTCGACAGAATGAACTTGTTTCATCTTTTGGCTTTTCCTACGTTGACGCTATTCGTCTAAGGCGTCACGATAGAGATCTATTGTTGAGTTTGATAGAGCGGTGGTGGCCAGGACGCAACACATTTCAGCTTTCCTTCGGTGAAATGTCGATCACTCTGGCCGACGTTGCCATGATTTTGGGGTTACCGATTATTGGTAGTCCTATATATTTTGAGGATGATAGAAGTGTTGGAGATCTGATCAGAACATATCTTGGTGTGGAGCCGGATCCGGATCAAGGTACTATTTCTGGGATCAAAATGACTTGGCTGCGAACTACTTTTATGCATGTTCATCGGATTGGAAATACACCGGTACCTGTAGACGAGCAACGGGTACGTTATATACTTTTCTATAATTATTGTACTATATAATATAGTTTTAATACGTGTTTATATTTGCAGCTTGTATGTTGCACTAGAGCTTATTTACTAAGTCTGTGCGGTGCGTTGTTATTTCCCAACGGAACCGGAAACAAGGTTACTGCAAACCTCCTTCCATTTTTTGAAGACTTACAAACTCCTACAAAGCATGCATGGGGTGCCGCAGTGTTAGCCTATATTTATCATTCGATGACTAGTTTTGTTACTGTTGGATCGGAAGGTGCTGTACACAGCAATATAGGTGGATGTATTACACTTATACAGGTATAATTAGAAAAAAAATTCTTCATAAATAGTTATATAAGTTAGAAAATTGATATCATTTTTATTGTCTATTAATCTGCAGTTATGGTCATACGAATATTTTTATATCGATAGGCCACTTACTCGATACAGTGTAGATGAGCGGGTCATGCCCGCAGGAGTGAGATGGAATTCAGATGATGTAGATACAGCTCACGGACTTACTAAAGTGGTCTCAATTTATCGTCATCTATTTGACACAATTACTGCAAATGAGGTTAGTTGAACCTATTAGTTTTACATCTTTATCACACTTTATCTAAATATTGGATGTTTCACACTACTTTCATATAGGTCGAATGGCACCATAGGAGTGTACCTCAAAATGTGATTGATGGTGCACTTAAAGCTAGTATGCACAGATACTACATCATCCACCATTCTCATATCATGTTTCATCCGGCTGATCGTGTCATGTGACAGTTTGGGATGAAACAATTTATACCACAAGAACCCTTGGCTGCTAGTCGGAGCAGAGGGCCAGTTGCATCGCGGGCTCGCTCACATCTTCCGGGTTGGAAGAACAGGTTTGAGACGTACGGGGTGGAACATTTGTCTCAACCGACGACATCGATACTTGATTGTAAGTCATCTCATGATTTTGTAAATACAATTACTTTCTTAGATTTGTCATGCTAAATTATCTCTCTTGCAGTGCAAGGTAGCGAATCCTTCGTACTTTGGTATGGGACCCCCCGCGTCGAAAATTGACGTTGGCAATTTGAAGAAGCCCGATTTCCTCACCGAGCTCTGGATGATTGTAGCCTGCGTGTACGGAATACACAAGTAAATATAATGGTATGTGTCTAAATTTTGTTAAAATATACTATGATCATTCTGAGTCTCACTCACTTAGTATCTAAATATTTTCAGCTCCAAAATTGGCAAGGGTTGTCCCAGGACCCAAGAGTAGATCCACGTGAATTGTTAGACTATTCTGCACAATTTTTGAGCCAACCACATAGGCCCCCAGTGCTACCATTAGAAATTCCTCAGGATCATCCTGTAGGAATTGTGAGACGCAGACATGCACATCCCCGTAGGCCACATCAAGAGGCGAGGGAAGATTATTCTGGTGCCTCAGAAAATGCATCACATTATTCTGGGTCACATATTGATCAAGAGGCGGGCGAGGGGATGACTCCACCTGCTTGTTCACAGTATGCATCATATTATTCTGGGTCACATATTGATCAAACGGCGGGCGAGGGGATGACTCCACCTGCTTGTTCACAGTATGCATCATATTATTCTGGGTCACATATTGATCAAGCGGCGGGCGAGGGCACATCCCAACCTGGTTGTTCGCAGTATGCTTCAAATGACTTTGACTGGGAATCTTATATGTACAACGCGGGAGCATCATTATTTGACACGCCCCAGCCTTATCCATCTACGCAGACACCCCAGTATGGAGGGGATGACTTCCAGCCATTGCCAGGGAAGACACCAGAAGAAACGGCAGCTCGAAGAATGCGATTAGGTCGTAGGCCAGTTCCCCGTAGACATTATGACAGAATGAACAGAGGTGAATGATAAAAAGCCATGTTGTATTCTCTTGTGCAAATTGTCATGTTGTATAAATTTCTGAATCATTTAAATTTCTCCTCTTGCAATCATTTAAATTTCTCCTCTTACAAGATCACAAAATATTTAAAAAATTGACAATAACAAGATTACATAACATTTAAGAAATATTAAAACTTACAAGATTCCAAATAAATTTAAAAAATTCACACATTTATTGTGTCGGTTGTCTTGTGCAATTTCTCCTGTTGTGTCCAAGTCCGTTACAATTGCTGCAATGTAGATCTCTTGTCGGCAACTCCTTTGTCATAAAACGATTCTTCTTAGGTCTACCAGCTCTACGTCCAACTTTAGGTACTCCAATTTCACCTCTTACCAGTTCACCTTTAGGAGTGTATGGAGATGGAATTGGTTCCATACAAGACGCATAAACACGTTTAAGTGTTTCAACAGAAAATTGAGCAGGATAATAACTTTCAATCTGTAAGTTAGTAGATTCGCAGGCAAAATAAGTATGTACACATGGTAAAAAAGTGTGTTGCCAACGAAAACATGTACATGTTCTATTTTCTAACTGTACCACATAACATCTACTTGATTCGTGATCAAATATTTCAAATAAATAACCTTCAATATGCAACATTTGAAAATGATGTTTCTCTCTTTTTAGGCGAGCCATAGTCTTAAGCATCCTTGGACAGAAGTTGTTGTCCATATTTTCAGCATTTCGTCGATGCTTTTCATGAATTGTTATGATCTTCGCTCTAATACCGTCAAGCAATGTTGTTATTGGTTTATCACGCAAATTCTTAATCCAATTATTAAAACATTCTGCAATATTGGATGTGTTGATATCGAGTCTAGAACATGGTGCATAAGCTGTAATCCAATGTGAGAAATTACGATTTTCATCATTGGTACCAACTATCCAATTAAAAACACGAACATCCGCGGACTTGATTCTTTCAAACCATTCTGTTGCATCCACAATATTATAAGATCGAGCAAGTTTATCCAACCATTCTAGATATTTGGGTTTACTACTGCATTGACTTTTCATATTTTGTTTAAAATGCTGAATGCAGAAAAAATGTGGAGAGACAGGAAAAGTATCGCGCATTGCACGAATTAATCCTTTTTGTTTATCTGATATGAATGAAATACTATCCCACCGGTCAAAGAAATTTTCAAAAGAAATCTTCAAATTGTTTAAAAACCATGTCCATGATTCGGTATTCTCATTTTCAGCAATACAATATGCAATAGGATATAACTGGTAGTTAGGATCATGTGCACATGCCACAAATAAATTATCTTGATATCTTGATGTCAAAAATGTTGCATCAATACTAATTATAGGCAAACAACCACTTAAAAAACCGTCTATACATGCCTTAAAACAAATATATATTCTTTGAAAGACATTATTTTCTACGGTCTTTAAAAAACATTTGCTACCAGGATTTGTTTCTGCAATTGTCAAGCAATATCTTTCAAGACTGCCATATGCATCGATATAACTACCGTTGATTTCAGATAATGCAAGTTCTTTAGCTCTCCAAGCTTTAGAATACGTAATATGTACTCGATAATCTCTAAGTATATCTTTTATAATATGAGATGCACTATAGGAGTGGTTATCTCTAATTTTACCCATTATTTTTTCACAAATCCATGCAGCAGTAGTGTGTCGATGATGTCCTCTTGGTAACACACCGGTACACGAATGTCGAGATTCAAATGTACGAATCTCAAAGATTGTACCGTTACCAATTGCTTTAGCATACACTCTCCAACTGCAATCTGGAGAGTCACAAATGTATACAATTCTTTGAGAATTGTTATGTTTAGCTCTACAACTAAAATTATGAAGAATTGCTATATCACTAATAAAATTTCGAAATGCATAAGATGAAGGAAATTCTTTTCCAACAAATAACTCAGGGGTGCTACCATCTAAATTATCATAATTATTGTCTAAATAATAGTCCAAATCTTCCACTAAGTCGTCACTATCAACGTCATCAACGTTCTCTTCAACTAAATTTACTTGGTTTGAAGTGCTGGGACCAACATGAAAATTTTGGTTGTTATAAACAGGTTGACTAGTAGAAGAAAGATTTCTGCTTATATTTGTTAATGCTTGATTAATATAAATCTTTATACAAGATGCACCTATATTATCCTGAATCACGAAATTCCAAGCTTCTTCACTATCTATAACTAAAAAAGTATCGGTAAAAAAATATTTTATTACGAAATCATATGTAATAGAAAAACGTTCCACGATAATATTACGTATATTTTCTAAGGAGATATCAGGATAGGTAGAAATTAGATTAGTTGTACCTCCTTCATAAGATAGTCCACTAAGTGTACCTCCATGGTAGCAGATCAATGTTAATACTTGATCCATGAAAAAAAACTAAAAAAAGTCGTTGAATGTTGCAACTTCTTTCTGAGGGATTCTTCTTGACACCAGTTGGTAATTTGGAGATGATTCTTCTTGAAAGCTTCACTGCGGAGGAGAAAAATTTTTGTCTGTGAGAAGTAACTTGAGAAGTGAAGAAATGAATTGAATGTGAAAATTTTTAATAAGATGATTTATATATATAGACAACATACATGTCAAATAGCCGTTGTAAAAGTTATAATAGCCGTTGTGAAAGCAGGACAAGCAGGACAACATACATAAATAGCCGTTGTAAAAGTTATAAGAGCCGTTAGAATAGCTGTTGTGAAATGTTGGGACATTAATTTTTGGCGCCCCAATTTTGGGCGGTCTTTTTTTTTTTTTTTTTTTTTTTTTTTTTGTAATTTTCCCCGCTCCTTCTTCTTCCTTTTTCTCTTTTTCTGTAAAATGGAAAAAATGCAAATTCGGCGCCCCTAAAAAGGGCGCCCTTTTTTTAAATTTGACGCCCTATTTTTGGGCGCCGTTTGTTTGTTTGTTTGTTTTTTTTTTTTCTTTAACCGTAAACGATGGATTAGAGGGGAAGATAATTTTTGGCGGCCCAAAATTGGGCGCGACGGTACCCCATATACAATTTAGTCGAACTTCATGCCTTTTATGCAATTTTGATAAACTTCTATGCTACTGTTGAAATTTTCCGTTTATTAAATTGAACATAAATAGTTAGATAATTACGTATAAAAAAATAATAGTACTATTGTTTACTCTTTCAAAGTAGTAGAAAAATAAGAAAAATTGCTCTTCTCAAATAGTAAGAAATTTGTTTGCTTTCCAAATAGCAGTAAAATATTAAATGACTTTGTCCTTCTTAAGTAGCAAAAAAAAAAAAAAAAGACTATTGTTTACTCATTCAAAGTAATTGAAAATCTATTCTACTATATAATAGGAAAACTTAGATGGTGAAATTTTTGAATTCCGAAAATACCCTTACATACTTATATTAATAAAAAATAATTTATTAACTTTAATAAGGACAACTTAGTAATTAGGAAGACTACCTTTTGGTCTTCGTAAAGAGTCTTTCTAAACTAATTAAAAAATATTAAAATACGTGCAAGGCACGTGCACATATGCTAGCATGTATAATGCGTGTGCATATATACTAATATATTTAATAAGTATTCCATGAATATTGGCCCCTGAAATAGTGAAGTCATGGACTCATGCATTGTAAAATTCAACGTTATAAAGAAGAAGAGGAAGTGCATTAATGAGGTATTGCTACGAATTTACATCTTGTTCCCAGTAAGCCTATGTAACTATGGGAGCAGAAGTGTTCTCGTAAGCCAATGTACCAAATTTGTTACCTCTTTTATAAATATAAATTTGGGTAGTACTATTAGCATTCCTAAAATGTCATTCAGCACTCCTCTTTAACTTTTTAACATTCAAATTTTAAATCTACCCCTATATTAAATATGACATTAATTTATATATGCATGGAGGGAGGAGTGCTGGATGATATTTTAGGAGTGCCAATAATATTAATGCATGAACAAATTTAAAATTTAAATGTTAAAAAATTAAAGAGGAGTGTTGAATGATATTTTATGAGTGCTAATAGTAGCACTCATAAATTTTGGTATTCATAATTATTTAGTTTTGTAAATAAAAAATTAATATGTTGTATGTATAGAAGAGAGAAGAGAATTGATAAATCAGTTTATGGGACAGCATATATGTATTATGTAAGTATTCAATATAAAAAGTATCAGAAGTTTTATGGTTGAACAAACATGGAGTAAGTTGTGCATTACTGTTATATATATATCAGAAAAATCAAGTTCCATTACCTTTTTATTCATTCATAATGGTCAAATTATCAACCTATTAATTCCTATTTACCACATCTTTCAACACCATTCAAATATGTCATTTTATGGTCCTTAATGGCTCATTAAACCTTTTAATACCATGGAATGGCTCATGGCTCTATATATATTTCCATTCTTTCTTCTCTTTCAAGGGGTACAAAAATAGATACAAGAAAATGATCAAATTGATCATATTTTCCACCTCTCATTACCCTCATAAAACTATCATTCTTCTCCTATCCTCTCAAATTGTTCCTCCTTCAATTTTCTGGACAAAGCTAAGTTCGGGTCGTTCTTCCGAAACTGTGTGCGGTGACTGGAAGCCGGTAGCAAGGGGATTTTACCACTAGGAGAATTCGAGAGGATGTCTGCACATAGACCTCGAATATTCTCTTAGGACAATGCTTCGTGCATGACTTCCCCGTAGACCGGTATTTCTAACATTTTCTATTATTTTGCTACTCTATTTTTCAGGATGATAAAGGTAATTTTTTCAACAATCTAAGAGAATACTCGTATGCATATTTGTTTTGAATTTATATGTTATGTTAAATTTACATGCCGCTAACCATGATAATCTCTGAAATTGGAAGCCACTGCAGCAGAATAGTCCTCCAGTATCTGTGTTGATAAGATTTTCACATCAATAAGTTCTATAGAAAAACAAAAAAAGTATATGACACTTATATATTTTAAGTGGAAATTCATTTTATTCATGAGATGTACTGATTTTCCGAATCATTTAAGTTCTACTATTGAAGTACTATATCATGGTACTATATTCAATTCTATAGTTTTCTGAATGATATCTACAATTTCAATCGAGAGTACGATATTCTAGAAAAATCAATTGTTCTCAATTCTCGTAAGTATATTAGAATACTGTTCACATATTTATGCATGTATTGGCCACACATTGTTGAGAAATGTTACTCAATACCACCCGGGTTAAAATATCATGTTCTGATTAACATTATCATGCTTGCCCTTGTGTGGTCCATTACTCTATGTTAAAACTGCATATAAGTTTTATATATTATCATCTACTCTCTATTTTTTTTCCTCCAAATTCTTTTGAATGTACGTACTATAATCACACCCCTTTCAGTGCTGTCAAACTTTGGTTTAATTTTCCATCCATATAAGTTTGTAGCATGGTTTAGGAAGGAGTTGAGTTTGTGTGTTTTGTTTTCCTTGCTCTATTTCATGGTCATGTTGTTAATATACAATTAGGACTTGAGAATTAGTGCTAACATGAAGACTATTAGAAGACACATGCTCTGGAAGTCTTCATTACATATTCCTTTTGTAAAACTGAAATGGAGAAAGAGGTACAATGTCATTCCATCTTGTTATTATTTTTTTTTTGGGGGCATAATTTGAACAATTGAAATGTTCATATTCTGGTGCATTTAGTATTCTAAAAATCGTAAAACACGTTTTAGCAGCACATACACTTTCCATGAATGACTTGTATATGAAAAACAAGCATAGGACGAACTTGGAATCACAATTTTCCTTGTTATAATAAACAAAGTTCTAGGCTATTAGCAAGGAATTTGTGACAAATAAATTAGATAATAAACAAAGTGAAAAAATCCAACTTGAATGGAATTATGGTCACCAACAACTTGAATTTTTCTCAATCCTGGGCTGTATGGTGCAAGAAACTATACATTACTAAGTGTGAGCGGATTCTTTTTGATGTTATGCACCAGATTCCGTCATGATTAAATTTTGACCTTGAGGCCGGATCGAAATTTCTGTTTTACTGAATATGTAAGCTAGCATGTTCTCCACAAATATATTATAGATTTATCCTTGTTGTATGTTTGTTTGGAAGAAGAAAAGAAAAAAAAAAAACAAGCTCTTCATTACTCTCATTTACTGACATTTAATATCCTGAATTTTTCATTCATTGAACATTCATTTTCAAACGGTAATCTGTTTTATGGCTCTTCAAAGCCAGGTTTATTACCCTCTTAATTCCAGTTAATTATCTATTAACCTTTGGCTATTGTTTGGGGTGTATATATATATTCAATTGTTTGTGTATATAGTAGATTGAAAAAAAAAAAGAGAAAAAAAAGGAAAAAAAAATTCTTCTATTCACCCTTCTTCCACTCTTCAATGTCTTTTAGTTTGGTATTCAATACTTTCAACGTTTTGTTTTATTTTGTTTGAACTTTAACCGTTTCAATATTTATTTCCTATTCATTGGTATTTTATGGGCTGGTGCTTAATGACAAAATGACTAAATAACTAGTCAGAAAAGTCTATTAAATCTATTAAATATGTAGGAAGAGGGTCTGCCTATATATGCATCCATATTTTTAGTATTGAGAAGACACTTAGAAAACTTGTTCCCATTCAGATTTCTCCATATAGCATTATGTATGAGATGCTAATTTATTTTATTTAAATTAAATTTGCTTTTAAATTTCTAAACATGTAGTTTGAGATATCACACCGTTTTACATTAGTGGCCTATTAAAGTATTACTAAATAGATAAATTATTAGCCCATTGATTCTATTAAATTATATTTTAATTGTTAGATTGAGGAGATGTGCCATACAGTGCATTTTTTCATAGGAGTCCAAACTCTTCTTGTTGTTATGGTTCCAAATATAGCCTTCATTGTCTTCCTCCTCAATGAAGCCAACTCCATCACCATAAATACATACCTACCATCAGAATCCACGGTTACGCTAATACTAAAATGAACATCAATGAGGCTATATATATTTACTTCTCCTGCACAATCGTCCAAGAATAGAACTTCATATTCTATTTCTACAACGTTTTCTTGGTTACCATGAATCAGATTACTATCACTAGCTAGTTGTATTTATTGCCTATAATAAACCAATATTTTTCTTTGTCATTATATGTCTTCTACATATTCAGTGTATCATTTAGAACTTGTGATTGTTTCTTGGCCGGACAGCCGTTTGTAACAGCTCAAATCACCTGGCTATTTGTAATAATTGCTCTTTAATCTAACCATTGTGACATTCTCTTTAAGCTACTAACCATATTTAGTAGTTATTTAATTTGGCTTTTATGCACCTATTTAATACAGAACATTCTTGTTAAGAGGTGTTTATATATTTAGCTAAGAAGGAATTTTATACTACAATTTCAATATTCTTACTTTGTGCATAGAGGACTTCACTATTCGGTAAGTGGAAGTATCAAGTACTTCTTCAGCACATGCACTTCTTTACTGAGTTGACATAACAAAAATACAAAAAAAATGAGGTTGTCTCGTTATCTTTTTCATATTATTTCACATTTTCAAACTTACTCTTTTTTTGTTAGAACTCATTAAAGATATATTGTTTAAAAAAAATTGATTTTTTCAGTTACATTTTTGTTAATATGCGAACTAACCTCTATTTTCTAGAAGACCAAAATATTTCAAATGTTTAGAAAATAAGAGACATGTTAACTGTGACGGTAATACAAATTTATTTTTGTACTCTCTTATTTTAACAAGGTCTTTGTAATGCTATCTTTCTAAGTCAGAATCGTTAGAGATTGTGACTCGTTAAAGAAGGCACAAACATGCTAAGGGTGAAGGTAAGAAACATAAAAATTCTTCCTTCTATCAGTAAGAATCTGATGTTTGTAAATCTCTTTTCCAAATTCTTGGATACTAATGGATATTTGGTAAGAATAATAAAACTAGTTAAATGATGTACAAAATGAAGTTTCTTTTCAAGTGTTATTACTGAGCCAAGATAAAGAAGACAAAATTGCTTCGATCATGTGGAAAGGTAATTTTTCATATTTACAATTCACATATTGTATTCATTTTTTTATTCCTAAATTTAAATTAGGCAAATATATTGTTGAAATCTATGAGCCAATTATCTTGGTTTATATATATGGTTCTGTATATTGTTGTATACAAGTGATATTCTTCGCATGTTAGTTTTATATTTTTGAACCTTAAATGACTATATTATCACAATATCAGAATTTCTAGTCAGAATAAAATCACAATATTACTCTGTCACATTATTTAGACAAACTTTGTCTTTGTTTATATTTCCTGACGCTATAATTCTTTTGACTCATTAAAACAATTTAGTCAAAATAAAATAGTTTAGTGATATTGCAAATCCCTATAAATCTAAAGTTTTAAAAAGTTGAGATTATTTTGGGTACAAGCCGAAAGGGTCCTTCTATCAACCGGACGTAAATAGCCCTAAGCGACACGGTACTTAATCGTCCCCCTGTGGACCTCCGCTAGCTGGGAACCGGCCCCGACAGCTAACCCAAATTAATCAACACTTGATAAACTAAAGATTTTTTAATGTTGATTAGAAAAATCACTTAAACTATTATTCTAGTACTTTAGAATGTCATATTTATCAATATGATTGGTAAAGATGAATTATCTAGTGCCAAGTCTAAAATGTACAATGGTTAATTCTTCAAGAGGTGGCAGAGTTATATGTGATTTTGGCTCACTACCTTGAGGCTGACATCAGCAATTGATAGAATCATTATATGACATATTCTTTGGATGCATCATAAGAAGAATGATGGTTTATCTGTGGAACATCTAGATGCTCACAAATGATAAGTTTATGTTATTATGTATATAACAAAAGAACCAGGCCTTATAACTTTACTCTTTCTATGACTTCATGATAGATCAAGCATCTTATAATGTATATGCATGATTTACAAATTTATGTACATGTCGTCTAATTTTAAATAAATTGTGATAATCAGTTTGCTTTAAAAACTACTAAAGCATGTCTTTGTGAGTTCTAAGATGAACAGGTACTTGCAGCTACACATCAAGTCTTAAATATCCTAAAAGACAAACAACGGTTTTTGACTATAAAAGTCATAAAAGAACTTTATAGATCTCTTGACGAAGAGTCTATTTACTCTTGACGAAGAGTTTGTCTAGGACATTGATCCTAGAATCATCGAGGGGGATGGAGTTAAGCCCATAGTATAGTCACCAGCAGTGGCAACCCAATCGAGTCTGACTGGATATCCCAAGAAGCCGGTTCAATGGGTAGAAACAAGCTGGACTAGGTGACTATTATGGAACACTGACATGAGATTAAAATCTCATTAAAATAATGCCCAAGTGGCTGTACATGCGTACAATGATTTTCCATTCTTATGGTGACAGTGTTCCGGTGTGATTTGGTTAGGATGAGTTTTAAAACTCTTAATAGGTCCAAGCATGATTATGCAGGGTTGACTCCAATCACCAACCCTTGGAGGACTTA
The DNA here is from genome assembly GCA_029216955.1 of Iris pallida. Lineage (NCBI taxonomy): Eukaryota > Viridiplantae > Streptophyta > Magnoliopsida > Asparagales > Iridaceae > Iris > Iris pallida. The sequence continues at coordinate 4,780,796 of JANAVB010033818.1, forward strand.
CCTATGTGAGAGGTCGTGAAGGCCGCGACTATGGGACAGGGCGATCCCAGACAACTCTCATGAATAAGAAAAAAGTGCGCATGGCCAATCAAAAGCGCCACCCCGATAGACCCAAGAACCTCTAGCATACTATGTGTGCTATTTTCTGAATCTGGTTCAAGAAGACTGATTCAAGGCGTAGTCTATCAAGCTCTTCTTCAGATAAAGACAATAGTCACTAAGTGAGATTCAAGGCTGTAGTCCATCTCATCTTGCATAGTATATAAAAGTCCAGAAATTCTTCATTTTTACTCCTTTCGAATACTGTTTTTCAAAACTTGATTTTTGGGGGGGATTGTTATATATATATCAGAAAAATCAAGTTCCATTACCTTTTTATTCATTCATAATGGCCAAATTATCAACCTATTAATTCCTATTTACCACACCTTTCAACACCATTCAAATCTGTCATTTTATGGTCCTTAATGGCTCATTAAACCTTTTAATACCATGGAATGGCTCATGGCTCTATATATATTTCCATTCTTTCTTCTCTTTCAAGGGGTACAAAAATAGATACAAGAAAATGATCAAATTGATCATATTTTCCTCCTCTCACTACCCTCATGTGTAAGCCCTCTGGATTTTTAGGATTATTTTAAATTTTTAAATGAGTTATTTTCGATAAATATTTTTATTATAATTAGTTTTGATAATTAAATTGTATTATTCATGACTTTAATTTTTGGAGCGCCAGAGATGTCATCCCCTCGAAACGTTCTTTATGATTTTTGTTCTAGACAAATTTATCTTTCTGTTGATATATCATGTCCCATCCCAACTCGCTCGCTTGTGCTTCATTTTCATCGCATAATTTTCCTGACATTTTACCCAATTTCTATTTTTCCCACGGAGTCCCATTTACTTCCAACTTGAATTGGAGACGCCATTTTGACACAAACTTGTCAACCCAAGTTATGGACACGGACCATTTAGAGCCTACTACACACATGCCACTTGTGTCCCATCAAATTTAGTCCCATGTATTATTTATTTAACCATGATTATAAATGACTAATTTAAGCATTTTTAATTATTATGACTCATTTGGACCCAATTGTGACCCAACCCAATTTAATTAAACCAAACACCCAACACCATGACAACATCCCTCATCATGCCCCCACACACACAACACCCACTACTCCTACAAATCCCACAACACCAAACACCCTACAAAACACCACACACAAAAACATCCCCTCATCCCACTTCCCAAGAACACTCTCTCTCTCCTTATTTTCAAAACACACAACACCACCACCATACTCACACTCCCTCACCCCTCCCTACAGCCGGATTACATCCCCTCCTCTCTCTACACATGTCACCATCACTTCCTCTCTCTTCTTTAATTCAAGACACACACACATCACTATCACTCTTTCTCTCTCCTTATTTCTAAACACACATACACCACCACCATACCCCTCTCTCCTACATTTCCTCTCCCTACCCGAAAGGAGCAGCCCCCCCCTCTCCCATTCGGTCCTCTCTCTCCCCCTCTCATCATCTCTCTCACACTCCCCTTTCCTTCAAAAACCCACTTCTCCTTCACTCTCACTTCTTCATCTCCTTCTCCATTCTTCTTCACCTCCACTCCACCACCACCTTAACCACCACTCCACCACCACCACAGCAGCCCTCACCACCCTCTCCTCCACCACAGGCCGACCATCCCCTCCTCCTTGGCCGGACAGCAGCTTCCTTAGGCCGAGCACCACCCCCACCTCCGTCTTCTCTTAGGTACTCTCATCTCCTCCTTCTTCATTCTTTTATATATATATATGTGTATATATATATATATAAATATATATGTATATATCTATATATAATCTTCTTATATACGTATAAATGTATATAAGTGAGTATATATATTAATGCTAGATGTATGTTAGAATATACATTAATTCATTGGGGTTGTGAAGGTTGAATGTGTTACATTATGTTGTAGGAATTTTTCATATAAACTAGTTGTGGAGAGTTTGGTCTCCCAAACATTATCATGAGAACCAATGTATGTACAAATTCAAATATATATTTGTGGATATACATGTTGGTATGTATATATGTACCCTCCTACCATATACGCATGACACATATATACATACACTCTTGGTTCATTATGTACAAATATATGTATAGGTATTTATACTTATGCACTTTCACATGAATAAATGCTCTCTTATATATATATATTTACTCTTTCAAATATATATGTATAACCCCTCCCGTATATACGTATACATTTTTATGAATATATATGTACACTTGTTCTTCTTGTATATATATGTATAAATGATTTTCATATATATGTATGAATATATATATAGACTATTTCAAATATATGTGTATATACTTTTATATAAATAAAAATATATACTTTATCCCTATGTACAAATATGTATGATTATATACATACTTTTATATATAAAATATATGATTTGTCTCTATGTACATATATATGTATATATATAATTTCCATATATAAATATATACATATATATCCACACTTTTTACCCTCATTATGTATATATGGTATACTCATATATACACTTTTTCAAATATGTATGTCTAATCTATATATATACTTTCGAATATATATATCTTTCCTTATATAAAATTTTCCTTTATATATATTTTTTCGTATATATATACATATATGTATGTTTCCGTATATACTTTTATATATATTTCATATATATGTTCCGTATATGTATTTTTGTATATATATATATTCCTATGTATATATTTTCATATATATAACTTGTACATATATATATACTCAACTTGCATATATTTTCCTTATATATTTCCTTAATGTATACTACCCGTATATACTTTCCATATATAAAAACTTTAATGTATATTTCTTTACATATATGTAACTTATTATACATATGCCTTCTTTATGTGTGAATGGCAATTTATGTGTGCAAACCTTTTCAACATTTATTTATATAAATATGTGTGTGTACGAAATACGTACGTTCTACATTGTGTATGGTTAGAAGCATAGTCATATATGTTCATTGTGGGCCTTGGTTGTGTAATTGTAGGTCTCTTGGGCGGCGTGATAGAGGAAGGAGGTACCGGAGCTCTGCTTGCGCATTGCGGGATTGAAGGCAAGTATACCTTGCCTTGTATTTACTGCTTTACATATGCATCATTATACTCTTGTAGTGTAGATCTGATTAGTAGAGTCCGGGATTACCCCGGGCATAGTCGATGTTGGCATCGACACTAGGACTACCTACTTGGCCTAGTTATAGATGACGTACCCTTGGATTGTGGAGTTGTTACAACTTCCTTGACCATGACACGTGTTACGATACGACACTGAGTGAGATCAGATCATGGCACGCGCTGTCGCTCTCGACTGGCCATCAGTGCGAGTGGCTCGTGTGACGGCACATATAGGGTAGTGATGGTCCTAGATAGCTGACTTTTCATAGAGAGTAGATGTTGGGTCGTGGATGCGACTTATACATCACGGGGCGGGAAAGACAACCAGTAGGCGTATGGGACAAACAGTTACATTATTTTATGCTAGCCTCATCGGGGACCCGGCTATGGGCGTGGGCCCTTACTAGTAGGTACATCTCCGGCAGCGGCCACTAGCTGTGCGCTAGGTTCGGTTGGGAGGACGCTAGTATTGAGCTAATCGGCTCGTGATCCGACGCTCGGCCCGTGTTCCGACGCAAATCCTTCGGCTCGTGATCCGACGTCGGCCTGTGCTTCGACGACATTATTTTTACCTACCCATACGTTCCAAAGTTGTCTTTGTATGCATTCACTTAGACTGGTTAGCGTATTCCCCTTATGTTAGATCAGTATTTACTTTATGGCATGTCCCTATTTGTATCTTGCTATGTCCCCTGAGGACCTGGTTCTTTTCCAGATCCCGACGAGCACACATACTCGACGATATACGGTGCCGGAGCTGAGGCGGGAGACTTAGGCGAGGACTACGAGGTCTACCCCGAGGAGTTCCCTTGACCTCGGTATGCTGCTACTTGGGCTGAGAGTTTCATATCTAGTTAGCTGATACTCTTAGCTAGTTATCTTCCATTCATGTACTTTCATTTTGATGTACCGTGGGATTGTTTCCACCAGACCTGTATCTTCTTTCAGTTGTATTTGGATATTCAGACTACTCTGTGTTTATATTCAGCACTTTCTTTTATGTTGTCTGTGGATGAGATTTAGATGATTGCCTGTATTGGTTAGTTACTTTTACAGCGTAGTACGCCTAAGTGAGTCCATTAAATTGGGTAGCTCACTTTAGGTCGTATCAGCTGGCCAGGTTATGCCCTAATCCCATTTATTTTGGGAGCGGGGCGTGACATGGTTTTAGTGGTGGCCCATGCAGGTCTCGTTTATCGTTTCGATTACGTTACTGTGCCGATTCGAGCCTGCGATTAGGATTAGCAGTGTTAGGATCTCATCCACTTATGATTAACGCCCTTGAACCTCAACTCGTGTTCTATTGTTAATTTTCTTGCATCTTGTTTCCCTCTGTCCTTTTTGTAATAGAAGTTTTGCCTCTTTCAAAGAGATGCATTTGCACGATGGACGCACGACTTATGGCGTTGCCCAGGCATCCGACACCTCGCCCAGCGATGATAGGACTCCAGATCCTACGGACACCCAGACTTCCGGACGAGTACAGGCCGTCCCGATGACTCCATCCATCCATGCGGGGTTTGCACCGCAGCCGGCACCCATGCACCAGGAGGGCCAGACATCACAGACGCCGATGCGTCAGGAGGAGAACCCTTTGCCGCCACCACCTCCTTTCCCTCCCCAGATGCCGCAGGGAGCGTACCGGCAGCAGATGTCGTATGCACCCCATCCTCCCCAGATGCCGCAGGGAGCGTACCCGCAGCAGATGCCGTATGTACCTATTCCGCCGCAGATGCCACAGCCGGAGGGACAGCCCCAGATGTTCCAGTTCTTTCAGATGATGATGCAGCAGCAGTGGCAGCAGACGGAGGCTATGAGGCAGATGCTGATGACTGCCTTGGAGAGGATGACGACACCAGCACCGGTACCACCACCAGCCCCAGCCCCAGCACCAGTCCAGCAGGTGGGCACCGTTTGGAGGTACTGTCAGATGAACCCGAAGCCCTTTAAGGGGAACGAGAGCCCGGAGGAGATATCAGACTGGATAGCCAGCACACAGAAGAACTTGGAGGCTTCGCAGCTACCTGCTGACTTGTGGATGACTGCCGTGAGGACTCAGATGGAGGGGAATGCCCATCATTGGTGGGAATCGAAGGAGCGTGAAGTCGGCAAGAACAAGACTTGGGAGCAGTTCCTGGAGTACTTTGAGGCGAAGTACTTCCCAGCTACCGTCCGAGATGCTCTCTACGATCAGTTCCTCCACCTCAAGCAGGGGAACATGACCGTAGATGAGTATGATGCAGAGTTCAGTCGTCTCAGCCGGTTCGGCACACTACTGCTACCAGACGAGAGGGAGAAGGCCCGAAGGTTCCATCATGGGCTGACGAAGGAGCTTCAGAGGTATACGAGCGCACAGTCGAGGACTACCTACGAGGAGGTGCTAGCCGAGGCCAGAGTCCAGGAAGCTATCAACCGGGATCCGTTGAGCGCGAGGCGCCCTACTCAGACAGCTGCACCAGCCAGAGTTCAGACCGGAGGCCCGGGGACCCACCATCAGCAGCAGAGAGCCGTACCGTACCAGCAGAGGGAGCTCCCGACTTGTCACTACTGTAACAAGAAGGGACACCTACAGAGGGAGTGCAGGCAGAGGCTCAACCAGTGCCTGAGGTGCGGATCGGGACATCATCAGGCCAGGGACTGCCCACAGCGCAATGACAGAGCTCAGCAGTTGGCTCCCAGGCCAGCTCCTCCAGGACCCAGGCCCCCGGCACAAGCAATGATGGTCCAGAGAGCACCGACACCCGGAGGACAACAGAGAGGTACGTATCTCAGTATGCCTGTATTATTATTCAGTTATTTCTATCAAGTTATTATTTATGTCTAAATTTCGAGGACGAAATTCTGTAAGGTGGATAGATTGTAAGCCCTCTGGATTTTTAGGATTATTTTAAATTTTTAAATGAGTTATTTTCGATAAATATTTTTATTATAATTAGTTTTGATAATTAAATTGTATTATTCATGACTTTAATTTTTGGAGCGCCAGAGATGTCATCCCCTCGAAACGTTCTTTATGATTTTTGTTCTAGACAAATTTATCTTTCTGTTGATATATCATGTCCCATCCCAACTCGCTCGCTTGTGCTTCATTTTCATCGCATAATTTTCCTGACATTTTACCCAATTTCTATTTTTCCCACGGAGTCCCATTTACTTCCAACTTGAATTGGAGACGCCATTTTGACACAAACTTGTCAACCCAAGTTATGGACACGGACCATTTAGAGCCTACTACACACATGCCACTTGTGTCCCATCAAATTTAGTCCCATGTATTATTTATTTAACCATGATTATAAATGACTAATTTAAGCATTTTTAATTATTATGACTCATTTGGACCCAATTGTGACCCAACCCAATTTAATTAAACCAAACACCCAACACCATGACAACATCCCTCATCATGCCCCCACACACACAACACCCACTACTCCTACAAATCCCACAACACCAAACACCCTACAAAACACCACACACAAAAACATCCCCTCATCCCACTTCCCAAGAACACTCTCTCTCTCCTTATTTTCAAAACACACAACACCACCACCATACTCACACTCCCTCACCCCTCCCTACAGCCGGATTACATCCCCCCCTCTCTCTACACATGTCACCATCACTTCCTCTCTCTTCTTTAATTCAAGACACACACACATCACTATCACTCTTTCTCTCTCCTTATTTCTAAACACACATACACCACCACCATACCCCTCTCTCCTACATTTCCTCTCCCTACCCGAAAGGAGCAGCCCCCCCCTCTCCCATTCGGTCCTCTCTCTCCCCCTCTCATCATCTCTCTCACACTCCCCTTTCCTTCAAAAACCCACTTCTCCTTCACTCTCACTTCTTCATCTCCTTCTCCATTCTTCTTCACCTCCACTCCACCACCACCTTAACCACCACTCCACCACCACCACAGCAGCCCTCACCACCCTCTCCTCCACCACAGGCCGACCATCCCCTCCTCCTTGGCCGGACAGCAGCTTCCTTAGGCCGAGCACCACCCCCACCTCCGTCTTCTCTTAGGTACTCTCATCTCCTCCTTCTTCATTCTTTTATATATATATATGTGTATATATATATATAAATATATATGTATATATCTATATATAATCTTCTTATATACGTATAAATGTATATAAGTGAGTATATATATTAATGCTAGATGTATGTTAGAATATACATTAATTCATTGGGGTTGTGAAGGTTGAATGTGTTACATTATGTTGTAGGAATTTTTCATATAAACTAGTTGTGGAGAGTTTGGTCTCCCAAACATTATCATGAGAACCAATGTATGTACAAATTCAAATATATATTTGTGGATATACATGTTGGTATGTATATATGTACCCTCCTACCATATACGCATGACACATATATACATACACTCTTGGTTCATTATGTACAAATATATGTATAGGTATTTATACTTATGCACTTTCACATGAATAAATGCTCTCTTATATATATATATTTACTCTTTCAAATATATATGTATAACCCCTCCCGTATATACGTATACATTTTTATGAATATATATGTACACTTGTTCTTCTTGTATATATATGTATAAATGATTTTCATATATATGTATGAATATATATATAGACTATTTCAAATATATGTGTATATACTTTTATATAAATAAAAATATATACTTTATCCCTATGTACAAATATGTATGATTATATACATACTTTTATATATAAAATATATGATTTGTCTCTATGTACATATATATGTATATATATAATTTCCATATATAAATATATACATATATATCCACACTTTTTACCCTCATTATGTATATATGGTATACTCATATATACACTTTTTCAAATATGTATGTCTAATCTATATATATACTTTCGAATATATATATCTTTCCTTATATAAAATTTTCCTTTATATATATTTTTTCGTATATATATACATATATGTATGTTTCCGTATATACTTTTATATATATTTCATATATATGTTCCGTATATGTATTTTTGTATATATATATATTCCTATGTATATATTTTCATATATATAACTTGTACATATATATATACTCAACTTGCATATATTTTCCTTATATATTTCCTTAATGTATACTACCCGTATATACTTTCCATATATAAAAACTTTAATGTATATTTCTTTACATATATGTAACTTATTATACATATGCCTTCTTTATGTGTGAATGGCAATTTATGTGTGCAAACCTTTTCAACATTTATTTATATAAATATGTGTGTGTACGAAATACGTACGTTCTACATTGTGTATGGTTAGAAGCATAGTCATATATGTTCATTGTGGGCCTTGGTTGTGTAATTGTAGGTCTCTTGGGCGGCGTGATAGAGGAAGGAGGTACCGGAGCTCTGCTTGCGCATTGCGGGATTGAAGGCAAGTATACCTTGCCTTGTATTTACTGCTTTACATATGCATCATTATACTCTTGTAGTGTAGATCTGATTAGTAGAGTCCGGGATTACCCCGGGCATAGTCGATGTTGGCATCGACACTAGGACTACCTACTTGGCCTAGTTATAGATGACGTACCCTTGGATTGTGGAGTTGTTACAACTTCCTTGACCATGACACGTGTTACGACACGACACTGAGTGAGATCAGATCATGGCACGCGCTGTCGCTCTCGACTGGCCATCAGTGCGAGTGGCTCGTGTGACGGCACATATAGGGTAGTGATGGTCCTAGATAGCCGACTTTTCATAGAGAGTAGATGTTGGGTCGTGGATGCGACTTATACATCACGGGGCGGGAAAGACAACCAGTAGGCGTATGGGACAAACAGTTACATTATTTTATGCTAGCCTCATCGGGGACCCGGCTATGGGCGTGGGCCCTTACTAGTAGGTACATCTCCGGCAGCGGCCACTAGCTGTGCGCTAGGTTCGGTTGGGAGGACGCTAGTATTGAGCTAATCGGCTCGTGATCCGACGCTCGGCCCGTGTTCCGACGCAAATCCTTCGGCTCGTGATCCGACGTCGGCCTGTGCTTCGACGACATTATTTTTACCTACCCATACGTTCCAAAGTTGTCTTTGTATGCATTCACTTAGACTGGTTAGCGTATTCCCCTTATGTTAGATCAGTATTTACTTTATGGCATGTCCCTATTTGTATCTTGCTATGTCCCCTGAGGACCTGGTTCTTTTCCAGATCCCGACGAGCACACATACTCGACGATATACGGTGCCGGAGCTGAGGCGGGAGACTTAGGCGAGGACTACGAGGTCTACCCCGAGGAGTTCCCTTGACCTCGGTATGCTGCTACTTGGGCTGAGAGTTTCATATCTAGTTAGCTGATACTCTTAGCTAGTTATCTTCCATTCATGTACTTTCATTTTGATGTACCGTGGGATTGTTTCCACCAGACCTGTATCTTCTTTCAGTTGTATTTGGATATTCAGACTACTCTGTGTTTATATTCAGCACTTTCTTTTATGTTGTCTGTGGATGAGATTTAGATGATTGCCTGTATTGGTTAGTTACTTTTACAGCGTAGTACGCCTAAGTGAGTCCATTAAATTGGGTAGCTCACTTTAGGTCGTATCAGCTGGCCAGGTTATGCCCTAATCCCATTTATTTTGGGAGCGGGGCGTGACATCATGAAACTATCATTCTTCTCCTATTCTCTCAAATTGTTCCTCCTTCAATTTTCTGGACAAAGCTAAGTTCGGATCGTTCTTCCGAAACTGTGTGCGGTGACGGGAAGCCGGTAGCAAGGGGATTTTACTACTAGGAGAATTCGAGAGGATGTCTGTACATAGACCTCGAATATTCTCTTAGGGCAATACTTCGTGCATGACTTCCCCGTAGACCGGTATTTCTAACATTTTCTATTATTTTGCTACTCTATTTTTCAGGATGATAAAGGTAATTTTTTCAACAATTACTGCCACAAAAACTTACTCATGTAACTAGGTTTGAATTTTGGTACCAAAAATTGCAATGCAGTTGTCCACGGGAGTGTAGTCCGTTGGGTGCATCAGAAGATTTCGTGAAAATGGGCACGATTCGAATTTTTTTCTATGAATAGTTTGCCGTCCGGAGAAAAAGGATACCTCAAAAAGAAAGAAAAAAAAAATTGTGCGATATCTTCTGGTGACAAGGAGCCCTCGACTCAGGCACGATTTGCAAGGCGAGATATAGCACTACTGCCCTGAGTTTAGAGCATCTCCAACCCTATTGTGACTTTGGAAAAAAGTTAATGCCACATAAGAATGACAAAATTTTATTCAAAAGTTCTTCTCCAATGCAATTGTCAAGTCAATTGTGAAGCTTATGTGGCAAAAATTAAAGAAGACATTGTGAAGTTGATTGTCTTGTTCTAGACAATGCACTTGACAATGTCTTCTCTTCCATGTCATCAATTATGAATAAAAAAATATTAGAAAAAAGAAAGAAGATAAGTAGTTGTCTTAAAAGTTGCCTTGGAAGTTGGAAAAAATACTTTTTATTGTCTTCTTAATACTTTTGCATTGGAGAGAATTTTTCTATCTCATTGTCTTTTGAGATATAATTTTGCCACATGAACAAGACATTGTCTTGTGGCTCATGCCACATAGGAGCCACCTAAGACTCACAACACTTAACAAGACAATAGGGTTGGAGATGCTCTTATTCAGTACCTTTTCTGACATTATAAGATATGTACAAATAATAAAAAGTGATTTTTTTTTAAACCAATCTGAAAAATCTGACATTCTAAAAATAGGTTACTGTTATTTCTACAAAATATAAGAAGGCTAAAATCTAAAAATAGAGATTTCATTTTAATAATATATATTGAGGTTAAAAGTTTTGGGAAGTTTTAATTTTTGTGGCCATGTGTCATCGTACAACTTGTACGTACTCAGAAACAACCTCTGAGTGTATTTGTGCCATCGTACAACTTGTACGTGCTCCGAATGAAGGACATTTGAATACCACAAATTCGTCTACTATTAAATTCTAAAGAACTCTTAGTCCTCTATTTCTGGCACACAAATTCTCAAGTTATCCAAGATCTACGTACTATTTTCTTTAAGGCCTCATTTGCAGAAAAAAAAAAAAAATCAATTTTTTGTTCATTTTTTAACATTTTTTTGGAAAATTTATAATTTTTATTGACTATTTTTTTGTTTTTGAAAATGTTCTAAACGTTGGAAGGAAAAGCGAACAATTGATGGTGGAAAAGCAATTTCATGCTAAGTTCTTTTGGCATCCAACGCAGTAGAATAATTATTTTCCTTTTTACTGATTCCACGATCCGTCGGGTCCTCTATTTATAAGGCCGCTCCAATTATATTTTGCCATGTGTTATCGCTGAAACTATTTCTTTAATAGAATGAACTTCACTGCACTGCTACGACGACAAGCTTAAGAATTAATAGTGATACATGGCAGAGTAGGTTGAGGCGATATTTCTTTTGGCAAATTATATGGGCACATCCAAAAGTGATCGAGGCTATACATTATGGCAGTCCTAGAACTGTTCACTTTTTTGACAGTCCAGTCTACAGATTGGACTAGTAGAAAAGTGGACAGTCCTTGTTAGATCCTGGCAGTCCTTGTTAGAAACTGGACAGTCCAGTCTACAGACTGGACTGCCAAAAAAATTGAAAAAATAGGCTAGTTCCGATCACTTTTGGCTGTGCCCATATAATTAGTCTTTCTTTTTAACATCGGGGCCGGTCGAGGGATTGGATTGTCCGAGTCAAAACTTATTTTTGTTGTCCATTGATCTTTGTTGTGGATTAGTTCTAGGGGACATCTGTGATCCCGGCCTCTTGCATGTCATATGCTAGATACTAGAGGTTGTCCTAAACAGAAGAGGATTGTTTAAATTCGAAGTCTTGTCAGACTTACTTCTGGGCCGGTTCTGTCTATAATTAAACTTAGGTTTGTCATATACACGTTAATGCAGTCTCAAAAGAATAGTTTACCGGCGACCGGCTTGTTTGTGTACATATTGGAGAAGAATTTTATAAGGTAATATCTTATTAGCCGTAACTGATGTGAATCTGGTGCTTTAGTTTGCCTTGTGCGATAACATTGAAAAAGAAAGTCATTCATTCATGTCTAGATGTCAAAGAAAAGAAACATAAAAGAAAAATAATTTCTAAGGGTATGTCGGGTAGCGATATTTTTATCGATTTTTGGGTGTTTTTGAATTGACCGTTTATGAAAATTTATGTTTGCTAAAAAACATTTGAGACATTGGTTTTGGTATATTCAAAAACCCTCCAAAAACGTTGTAATGTCATTTTGGATGGCTTTACAAACATCCAAATTGGTGGGTTTGAAGGGTTTTATTATTTATTACATTTATATCCTCACAGGAAAAAAATTATAATTCTAACTACTGATATCCCTCCATATTTAATTTTATTTGTGTAAAAAAAAATTCAGAATCGCTCGTTAGTGAATTACCAAACATAGATTGGACTGATTTAAAAATCGCTACTTAAAACCATCCAAAATCGGACCTCTCGTAACCTTTCGTAACTAGTACTCTAAAAACACCCCATGCCAAGCAGACCCTAAAGAAAAAAGGAAAAAAAAAAGGAGAAAAATGGTTACCTCACCTACTCAAGGATTCACTTTTCCTTCCAATTCTTTTAACATTTTCCAACAGCACAAAAATATAGATAAAAATTACAATTTTCCAAAGAAAATGCTTTAGAGCATCATTAGTAGTTGAGACTCTCCAATACAATTTGGGGGTCCAAAATTTTCAAATAAATGAAAATGTAGAATGAGTTTGATTTGAATGAGAATATTAAAAAATGATAAAGTTAGCTCCGGTCCCAAAGATTGTGTGGTCAAAAATTGATGTGAAAAATAATGTAAAATCAAGAATATAGAAAGTTGAGATCCAAATTGGGACTTACTATTCTACAAAATGAGTTCGTACAATCTAGAATCTAAAAATTCGGAGGCCAATCCTTAGCACATATGTTGGGATGGGACCGAAATTATAGAAATTGGAACTAGGAATGAGACTTACTATTATACAAAATAAGCTTCAAAATTCTCAATGTAAAAATTGGGCATAAGGATGAGCCTTACTAAGGATGCTTTTAGATCATCTCCAACCCTATTGTGAGTTTAGAAAAAATGGTTGCCACATAGGAATGACAAACTTTCATTTCAAAAATCCTTCTCCAATACAAATGTAGAATATATCATGAAGTTGACATGACAATGACATGACAAAGACAATGTGAAGTTGGTTGTCTAGATCTAGATAATGCACTTCACAATGACTTTGTCTCCACATCATCGATAATGAATACAAAAATTTATAAAAAATGAAGAAGTGGAGGAGTTGTCTTGGAAGTTATAAAAAATATTTTTTATTGTATTCTCAATACTTTTGTATTGGAGAGCACTTTTTTATCTCATTATCTCATGTGAATATCATCTTGCCACATAGGAAAGACATTGTCTTGTGCCTCATGCCACATAGAAATTGTTGTATGATATGTCGAAAAAATCAAATTTCCTCCTAACCTTATTTTACTCAATTCATTGGCTACTTAACTAGTCATTATATTCATGTTAAATGACTATTATTTGTTGTTGAATATGACTAGATTTATTAGCCTATTAAATCCTATTAACTCTTACCCTCTTTAGTTTTTTGTAACGGCTAATTTATTAGCCTATTCAATAATTTTAAATGGTTTTTATTAGTTGGCTTTGGGTATGGTTTCCTCTAGATGTATATATATCTATCATGGTTGCTCTATAGAAGAGATAGAGATATAGAAAAATGACTAACAAAGTTCTTCATTTTTTCATCCTCCTACCTCCTTTCATTTCTATTCCAATCGTTTCTACTCTGGGCAAGAGCTAAGTCAGGGTCATTCTTCCGGAGTTGTGTGCAACAATGGGAAGCCGGTAGCAAGGGGATTTTACCACTAGGAGGATTCGAGAGGAAGTCTGCACATAGACCTCGAATATTCTCTTAGGACAATGCTTCGTGCATGACTTCCCCGTAGACCGGTAACTCTAATCTTTTGTTATATTGTTTACAGGAATCAAGGATATTTTTTATCTAACAATCTAAGAGAATACTCGTGTGGTTATTTTATATGACTTGTTTAATATTATTTTATATGTCTTGTTTAACGTTAAAATAACTATTGAAATGATACATGTTATATTTTAATTTAATAATACCGATGTTGGATACTTTCATCTTATTGTGGACGTTTCTTATTACATGCAATTTTACATGCTGTCATCCATAAATATTTGGTTAAGGTACTTGTATAGTTATTTTATTTAGACTACTGGATTCCATCTGCAAGAAATTTGTCACTCCCCGTTCCCAGAATACATATTTTTATATACATGTACAACTCATGAGTATTTATTTAATATTTATCATGTATTATCCTGTATTTAAATTCCTTTAATTTCATGTTAATCAATTAATCTGCTCTTTAAATTTTTATGTTAATTTATTTTCTGCAATTATATTTCTGCAATTTTATTTCTGCACTTTATTTCCTGCTCTTATTCCCTGCCTTAGTCTTGCTTATTTAGGTTCGGGTTGGCTTTGGTTGGATCCCCGACAACCTGACCCATTGGACCCGGCCCAACTCCCACCTACCACCCCTTTTCTATTTAAAGCTTACATCTCTTTCTCTCTCCTCATAAACTCACATTCTCACCATTACTCCTCTTCTTCTTCTTCTTCTTCATTACTCTCTCCACCTACCAAACCGTAGGCAAGTACAACTTGCTCCACATGAGAACCCATATTTTTATGGTTCATTTATCTTCCTCTCGTGATCCTAAGAGAGTTTAGAACTTGACATTTTTTATTTCGAAGTCTTAATTTTTGTAGATCTAGAAATGAGTTATTTTCGGAGTTTGGTGGTTTTGATCTATCAAACTTCTTTGTTTTCAAGTTTTTATGGTTCTATGTTGTAGAGAGTTTTATTCTACCCAATTTTGACCTTTGGAAAGTTGGATTTGGACTTGTTTTGACCAAGTTATGGACCTTTGAAGCTTTGGGGTGCAACCATGGAGTTCTTGATGTTTGGAGAAGACAGTGAGCAGTGTACACTAGCTTTTTAGCTTGCGTCACTGAGCTGTGCGCGCTCTTTAGCGCAGCGCAGTCTGGAGTCCATACGCTACCTTTTTAGGAAGCGTGTGTCTTGCATACGCTACCTTTTGGAAGCGTATATCGTATGGAGTTCATACGCTACCTTTTGGAAGCGTATATCGTATGGAGTTCATACGCTACCTTTTGGGAGCGTATGACTTGCATACGCTGACTTGAATGGTCAGGAGTCGTATGGAGTTCATACGCTACCTTTTGGGAGCGTATGACTTGCATACGCTGACTTGAATGGTCAGGAGTCGTATGGAGTCCATACGCTGCCTTTGGGGAGCGTATGACTTGCATACGCTCACTTGGATGGTGAGGAGTCGTATGGAGCCCATACGCTGCCTCTTTGACCTGAGCGTACGCTGACTTGAGCGTAGCCTGACTTGAGCGTACGCTGACCTTACTTACCCTGATCTTCTATAGCCCTGTATATTGATATTTTATTAGATGTTTAACGTCCATTTTATATCCTTACGCCTTTTTGGCATAAACTCGATAAAATCATGATATGATAATATTGTTAATATCAATTGTTATGTGGAATGTGCCTTGTGTCCCGATTAATTTTTGGGATACCCAGTATGACTGGGACTTGACCATGAGAGTTATAGACTCGACCCCCGTTTAATGCTAATTGACTTTTATGCCTTGTCACCATTGATAATAATGGTTATCTTGACTAAATTAATCATGCGTTCCTAGTCGGAACTAAGAGACTGGCTTGTCGTCTTATTGAATTGAATGAATGAGACACGTTCATGTTATGGACTATTGTAATCGACTGGCTGATCCTGAATATTGACTTACATGCACATGCAGGCTTCAATCTATTTATTTATTTATTTACTTATTTATTTTCTACAAAAGAAGCATGTGTACTTTATGGTCAAGGCATGATTACCGTGGTTAGATTTGATTGTTGCATCACGCTATGTAAGACCTGCAACCTAACCGCACTGGTATCGTTGTAGAGTTGTGCATATCGTACCCCGTACGAAAGTACTCATTTGAATGACCATGATCCACGGCATGAGATTTCACTCAACGTAGGGACTATTAAGTTAAATAAAATAATGATGGCATAGAGAGAATGGATTCCCGAGTTCTTACATGGCCCCCTTGGGACAAGTAATACCCGACGGGCCGGCTGGTTACCACAGATACTGTAAAACTGTCACACGGGCAGAGAACAGTATCTGCTTTTATTATTATTGTATATTGTATATTGACGGGCGTCCTGCTAGGACTCGTCTAATTCATGCATGGCGCACATGATTGACTGGATAGACTAGCCTTGCTCGCACATGGTAAGAACTGAGGAATCCCTAATTGCATAATTCCAGGATAACTTGGGACTCGCAATAGCAAGCCGTAGGAGTTGATTGGCCGTTCAAGATGATTTGTTTGTGTACTGTACTACTCTGTTACCTAACTGGGATGATCAGAATGTCAGGACATGACGGGCCAACTTCTGTCCTTGTTTGGTTGGGAGGTTGGTTCGAAGTGTCGTGATGTGATGTGAATCCTAGTGGAAAGCAGAGATCTATTATTATATTCTCTTACTTACTGGTTTTAGTTCTCATGTCGTGCTTCCTTGTGGTACTTGCTATTAGAGGTCTAACCTCTCTGGTTTTGCATGGCCAGATTTAGAGCCGGTCCCCGAGGATCCAGCTTACTTCTACCTCCAAGATGGTCAACACTAGAGGGATGATCGCAGGAGGACTCGAGTGGGTTCCTTACTTCACCGCTCGTTTTGTCACTTACTTTATACTTGGCCGTTTGGCACCGACATGTTAGTCGGATTGTCTTGTACTTACTTTTATATAATTGTAATTAAAGTCAGACTGCAGCTGATAACAATTGTGTATACTTTTGCTACATCAATCTGGCTATGTTTTGTAAAGCCAGATATCAAGAACATTTTGACAGAGCGTTTGGGACGCCTTACTGCTTTATCTTACATGTTCTCTATTTCTGTTTCTTATTTGAATGATTGAGACAATAGATGTGTAATGACCACAGTAAGACTTTTATGTAGTATGCACCCCCTCGTCTGGTTAGACAGCATTGATCGTATTATACGGTATTCATCTACCCGTAATACGTAGCTGGCTGAGTCATTCCCCCGCTCTCCAGTATTCTGGTTCTGGGGCGTGACAAGGTTTTAGTGGTGGCCCATGCAGGTCTGATTTCAGACTTGTGGGGTGTTTTGATTTATAGGATGTCTCAATCACACATGTTCCCCCTTGATCTCATGATTTGTTGATTCTCAACTCCAGCTTGACATTCCAGTATCCCTTGACTTCATTGATCCTTCATGTCCGGTCGTTTGATTGTTCTCTTGTCCCTTTTCTTAGGGGCACCTCGTCCGTATCTGTCAGAGCTGGACAACAACAACATGGACAGCAGCATGGACAACCTGACCAGGTTGGTCAGCAACAAGGGTCAGAACCACTTCATGAGGCTATTCAAGAAGAGGTGATAGTGGAACCAGCGGTCGGACCGCAGTATCCGGAGGTTCCAACACCACCAATAGTTCTACCTACCCCTGTGGAATTGGACACACCAGCCCTTTTGGAGATCATGAGAGGGATGATGGCTACTCAGCAACACCAGATGTTAGCCCAGCAGCGCATGCACGCTCAGTTGTAAGAGCAGAATGTACTACTCAACCAAGGATTACAGACGGCATTGGAAAGAGGGGCGAGGCCAGATTCAGGAGCGTCAGCCCGGTTTTGTAAGTATAACCCCCGCCGTTTCGAGGGCACGGAGGATGCCATCTCAGCAGATGCATGGCTTAAGGATATTGAGGCTATCCTGACAGCCGCTAAGGTGCCGGCCGAAGAGCGTGTGGATCTAGTGAAGTTGTTACTTCAGGATCTTGCACGTGATTGGTGGAAAGCAGAGGAAGTAGGCATCAGACGTCCTGTTGCATGGAACGATTTTACTGCAAGGTTCAAGACGAAGTATTATGGAGTTGTGGCGCAGTTTGAGCTACAACAGAAGTTTATCAACCTCAGACAGGCTGGCAAGACTATAGATGCTTATGCAGCGGAGTTCTGCAGATTGAGTAGGTTCGCCCCAGAGATGGTGGCGACGGAGCGCCAGAGGGCGATGAGGTTCCAGCAAGGGTTTCATCTTGAGCTCTTGCAATTGATAGAGGGGCACAATTACCAGACTTTTGATGAGATATTGACGGCAACCCGAAGGCATGAGATCACCATTCAGAGGCTTGCGGCAAGGACTGGGGGTCAGAAGAGATCCCACAGTCAGATTGAAGGAGGAGGGGGAGCAGCGCCCCGAACAACAGCACCATCCCCTGGCATTCGTATCCACGATGTGGCGATGCGAGGGCCAGCACCACCACCCAGGCAGCAGCAACAGCAACAGAGGAAGAACCAGCAACCCCAGCGGGCTGCACTTATTGTGGGAAGATAGGACACACTAGAGATGTGTGTCGGACATTGAATGGACTATGTCTGATATGTGGAAATCCAGACCATCGGGTTACCACATGTCCCATGAATTCGAGGTCAGGAGGACCAGTACAGCAGTTTCCTGCTCTGCCAGCACTAGGGGCAGGGCAGTATCGAGGACCAGCGGTAGCAGTGAGGCCGTTGGCACAGCGTCCGTTAGTACCTCAGGCTCAGATGTTTCGGCAGCAGGGACCGCCGATGCAGCAATACCAGCATAGACCACCCCAGCATCATCAAGGCAGGGGACAGCAGCAGCACCAGGCTAGGCCGCAACATGGGAACCAGCAAGGAGGTCGAGG
The DNA here is from genome assembly GCA_029216955.1 of Iris pallida. Lineage (NCBI taxonomy): Eukaryota > Viridiplantae > Streptophyta > Magnoliopsida > Asparagales > Iridaceae > Iris > Iris pallida. The sequence goes on from JANAVB010033818.1 coordinate 4,799,937, forward strand.
ACAGGCATTCACTCTGTCCTTGGAAGAGGCATTAGCATCGGGAGATGTTGTGGCAGGTAACATTCTCGTCGCCTCATATCCCGCAGTAGTATTGTTTAATTCGGGAGCATCGCACTCATTTATATCTGCACGATTTGCGACACGGCTAGGAATGGAGTTCGAGGCATTGCCAGGGAGGTTGAATATACTCACCGGTAATGGGCTCGTAGGAGTTAGTAGAGTTATTCTAGCGTGTAGTATTGTAGTTTGCGGGCATTCCTTACCCGCCCAGTTGATAGAATTTTCTGTTGGAAATTTCGACATTATCTTAGGCATGGACTGGCTGAAAGACAGTCATGCGACAATAGATTGTCGTAGTGGGAGTGTATCTTTTGATATTCCAGGCATGAAGAGATTCACCTTAGTCAGATCAGAGGCAACTCAACAAGAGCAGGGAGTAGTAACGGCAATGGAAGAAGTTCAGGTTCCGAAGGTAGTTGAAGAGTTTTTAGACGTGTTTCCCGAAGAACTTTCTGGTCTGCCACCGGTTAGAGATATTGAGTTCAGTATAGAATTGGCACCTGGAACTAAACCGATATCAGATCGGGTTTACAGAATGGCGAATTCGGAGCAGGCCAAGGTATATCAGCATATAGAGGAATTGAAGAAGAAGAAGTTTATCCAAGCTAGCGTATCGCCGTGGGCAGCACCAGTGGTACTTGTGGGAAAGAAGGATGGATCATCCAGATTGTACATCGATTACAGGAAGCTTAACGCGGCAACAGTAAAGAACAAGTACCCATTACCCAGGATCGACGACTTATTTGATCAGTTGAGCAAGGCTAGAGTTTTCTTCAAGATAGATCTTCGTTCAGGGTATCACCAAGTGAGGGTTCGGAAGGAAGACATTCCCAAGACAGCATTCAGGTCGAAGTATGGGCATTATGAATTCTTGGTAATGCCGTTTGGTTTGACCAATGCTCCAGCAATATTCATGGATTTGATGAACCGCATCTTTATGCCGTATTTAGATCAATTTGTCGTAGTATTTCTCGACGACATTCTTGTGTACTCTGCTAGTGAAGAGGAGCATGAAGACCACCTCAGGAAAGTGTTGCAGGTTCTGAGAGAGAACCAGTTGTATGCCAAGCTCAGCAAGTGTGAATTCTGGATGGACCACATTTCATTTTTGGGTCATATCGTATCAGGAGCTGGAGTAGCAGTGGATCCCAAGAAGGTAGAAGCAGTAGAGAGTTGGCCAGTACCCAAGACCGTAGCTGATGTACGGAGTTTCTTAGGATTGGCAGGATATTACAGAAGATTTGTGTCAGATTTTGTAAGACTTTCAGCACCCATGACCCGCTTGACATGGAAGGATGTGCCATTTGTCTGGTCGACAGAATGCCAGACATCATTTGAGAATTTGAAGAAAAGGTTGATATCAGCGCCTATTCTTACATTGCCAGTTGGACCCGGAGGTTTTACTGTATATTGTGATGCGTCAGGTAAAGGACTTGGGTGCGTCCTCATGCAGCACGGGAAGGTGATAGCATATGCATCTAGGCAGCTTCGGGACCACGAGAAGAATTATCCAACTCATGATTTAGAGTTGGCGGCAGTAATATTTGCTTTGAAGCTATGGAGGCATTACTTATATGGTGACCGAGTAGACATGTACACAGACCACAAAAGTCTGAAGTACATCTTTACTCAGAAGGAGCTGAACATGAGGCAGAGAAGATGGTTAGAACTGATCAAGGATTATGACGTGGAGCTTCAGTATCATCCAGGTAAGGCTAATGTGGTAGCAGACGCTCTTAGCAGAAGAGGCGGCACATTTATGTTAACAATGCAGAAGCACATCTTAGAAGACCTTCAGGAGATGGGCATAGAAGTTATACTTCCTAGCGATGTAGGAGTTCTGACGAGTCTACAAATTCAATCCGACTTGGTAGATAGGATCAAGGCAGCTCAGGCACAAGACCCAAGGATTCAGAAGCTTAGGGCAGAATGTGAGTCAGGGCACAGAAAGGAGTTGAAAATTCATGAAGATGGTACACTTAGGTTTGGATCACGTCTATGTGTGCCTAGTGGAGATATCAGACAGGAAGTTATGGCAGAAGCTCACAGTTCCCAGTATTCTGTACATCCTGGAGGGACCAAGATGTACCAAGATATCAAGCAGCACTTCTGGTGGAACGGGATGAAGAGAGAGATAGCTAGATTTGTTTCTCGTTGCTTGGTATGTCAGCAAGTGAAGGCAGAACAGCAGAGGCCAGCTGGATTATTGCAACCGCTTCCCATCCCGGAATGGAAATGGGAGCATATTACAATGGACTTTGTGACCGGTTTACCGAGATCACCAAGTGATAAAGATGCTATTTGGGTGATAGTAGATCGGCTTACAAAGGTAGCACACTTTCTTCCTTTCAGAGTAGGACAATCTACAGAAAAGTTGGCAGAGTTGTACATGCAACAGATAGTCAGGCAGCATGGAGTCCCTGTCAGTATTGTGTCAGACAGAGATACCCGTTTCACATCGCATTTCTGGAAGAGCTTGCATCATAGTCTGGGTACCAAGTTAAGATTTAGCACGGCTTACCATCCGCAGACGGACGGGCAATCAGAAAGGACAATTCAGACTTTGGAAGATATGTTGCGAGCTTGCACTCTGGATTTTGGAGGATCTTGGGAAAGCCACCTGCACTTAGTTGAGTTTTCATACAACAACAGTTATCAAGCCAGTATCCAGATGGCGCCATTTGAGGCACTATATGGTAAGAAGTGTAGGTCGCCACTAGCATGGGATGATATCGGAGAAAGGAAGATGCTAGGCCCAGAAATGATTGTTCAGACGGTTGATTTGGTTAAAGGAATTAGAGAGCGACTTCGAGTTGCGCAGGATCGGCATCGTCATTGGGCGGACCAGCATCGTAGGCCGCTAGAGTTTTCTGTTAGGGACCACGTGTTCTTGCGGATCTCACCTACCCGTGGGGTCATTAGATTTGGCGTTCGCGGAAAGTTGAGTCCGCGATACGTAGGCCCATTTGCTATTCTTGATAGGGTAGGCTATGTTGCTTATCGTTTATCCCTTCCACCTTCGTTACGAGAGGTGCATGACGTGTTTCATGTATCTCAATTGCGAAGGTATGTATCGGACCCCAGCCATATCCTCGATCATTCAGAACTGGTTGTTGGTACCAACCTGTCTTACGAGGAACAGCCTGTGTCCATCTTGGACCGAAGAGAGAAGATACTCAAGAACCGAACAATTAACCTTGTCTGGGTTGCTTGGGGTCATCACTCTTTGGGAGAGTCAACGTGGGAACGTGAGGATGATATCCGATCATGGTATCCACATCTGTTTGACTCACAAGGTATATCTTTTTCTGTGTACCTGATTGTCTTGATTCCTCATGCTTATCACCTTATGGGTAGAATTGCTTGATATTGTAAATTGATGGATTTACATATATGTTACTTGCTATGGACATTGTAAAATAATTGCTTGATTGAATTGCTTGTACTTAGATTAGTTTAGCCCCGAGGTTTCTATCCTGCTTGGATTTGAAATTCCGAGGACGGAATTTTTCTAAGGAGGGTAGAGATGTCACTTCCCGTTCCCAGAATACATATTTTTATATACATGTACAACTCATGAGTATTTATTTAATATTTATCATGTATTATCCTATATTTAAATTCCTTTAATTTTATGTTAATCAATTAATCTGCTCTTTAAATTTTCATGTTAATTTATTTCCTGCATTTATATTTCTGCAATTTTATTTCTGCACTTTATTTCCTGCTCTTATTCCCTGCCTTAGTCTTGCTTATTTAGGTTCGGGTTGGCTTTGGTTGGATCCCCGACAACCCGACCCATTGGACCCATTGGACCCGGCCCAACTCCCACCCACCACCCCTTTTCTATTTAAAGCTTACATCTCTTTCTCTCTCCTCATAAACTCACATTCTCACCATTACTCCTCTTCTTCTTCTTCATTACTCTCTCCACCTACCAAACCGTAGGCAAGTACAACTTGCTCCACATGAGAACCCATGTTTTTATGGTTCATTTATCTTCCTCTCGTGATCCTAAGAGAGTTTAGAACTTGGCATTTTTTATTTCGAAGTCTTAATTTTTGTAGATCTAGAAATGAGTTATTTTCGGAGTTTGGTGGTTTTGATCTATCAAACTTCTTTGTTTTCAAGTTTTGATGGTTCTATGTTGTAGAGAGTTTTATTCTACCCAATTTTGACCTTTGGAAAGTTGGATTTGGACTTATTTTGACCAAGTTATGGACCTTTGAAGCTTTGGGGTGCAACCATGGAGTTCTTGCTGTTTGGAGAAGACATTGAGCAGTGTACACTAGCTTTTTAGCTTACGTCACTGAGCTGTGCGCGCTCTTTAGCGCAGCGCAGTCTGGAGTCCATACGCTACCTTTTTAGGAAGCGTGTGTCTTGCATACGCTACCTTTTGGAAGCGTATATCGTATGGAGTTCATACGCTACCTTTTGGAAGCGTATATCGTATGGAGTTCATACGCTACCTTTTGGGAGCGTATGACTTGCATACGCTGACTTGAATGGTCAGGAGTCGTATGGAGTTCATACGCTATCTTTTGGGAGCGTATGACTTGCATACGCTGACTTGAATGGTCAGGAGTCGTATGGAGTCCATACGCTGCCTTTGGGGAGCGTATGACTTGTAGAACCCTAGAGGGGAGGTGAATAGGGAAATAAAATATAAACTACAACAATTGATGCAATAAAGGCACTTTAAAGAAAAGAGTAGAAAGATCAAACGCAAACGCAAGGATGTATCCTGGTATTCTCTTTTGAGGCAATCCAGTCCCGGAACTCTCTCCGGCTTTAATCCACTATTATCCAAATAGTACACACGAGTTTGGATCCGAAGAACTCGCCAACTTCAACACGAGTTTGGATCCGAAGACTCGCCAACTTCTACACACGAGTTTTCTTATGAAGGCTCGCCAACTTCAAACAACAGAGAATGAAAGCTTGTTGATCTTCTAACACTTGAAGATCGAAAGTGTACAACTCTTTAATACTCTAGCACTTAGGGAGAGGATGACAATGAAAAGCTTTGGAGAGTATTAATGGTGGAGCTCTTGGTTGTTGGAAAATTTATGAAGGTGTTGGTGAAGAAGCTCAAGAGAGAGAGAGCTTCCTTTTATAAGAAAACCAAGAGTGGGTGGCATTTAATGCTTCTGAATGTACGCAGACCGGCATGCCGTCGGTATGCCGCGGCATACCGCCGGTATGCCGTCCAAATAGTAACGGTCATATTTATGACCGTTCAAGAGCATTAAATGCGGCCATTAATGCATGTCAGATCAAATCGAAAACTGAGTATTCAAACTTCGGTATACCGTCGGTATGCCGGAGCATACCGCCGGTATGCCGACAGAAGTCATAGAAAGTTTTAGAGCTGCTAGAAACGGCATGCCGCCGGTATGCTGTAGCGTACCGTCGGTATGCCGACAAAAAATCACGGCAACTATTGTGTTGCTAAAAACGGCATGCCGCCGATATGCCGCAGCATGCCGTCGGTATGCCGATATTTCGAGACAGCAACTTTCTGGAGTTCAAAAAGCGGTATGCCGCCGGTATGCCGAAGCATACCGTCGGTATGCCGTTTTTTGTCACAGAAACTTTTCTGGACGCGAAAACGGTATACCGCCGGTATGTCGGAGCATACCGCCGGTATGCCGCTTTTTGTCACAGAAACTTTTCTGGACGCGAAAACGGTATACCGCCGGTATGCCGGAGCATACCGCCGGTATGCCGTTCTGAATGACTTGATTTTCGATTTATGCTTTAAGTTATCATCCATCCTTTAGTGATTACAGAAATACCTAGACCAGTACAGACTCGAAGACACTAAGCAGGAAGACGCCGACTTTATGCAGGGAACGCCGGTGACTGCTACAGTCTTCAAGAAGGAGGAAGCCCTTGATCTTCTGAGAAAATATGAATCTGAAGAACAGAAGACTAAACTACGAAGATGCTGTTAATTACTCAAAATAAAATGTGCCAACAAACTCCCCCATTTTGATAATTGACAAAATAGAGAGATAGCATCTTCAGGGAGTATCTCCCCCGTAGGTAGACAGCTCCCCCTCAATACGATTTCTCCCCCTTTGTCACTTAGTCAAAGATGGGGATAACTAAAGGAGACAGTGCATAAAAAAAACGAGAGTATAGATAAAAGCATGCAGGAATATATTGAAGTAAGAACGATAATACATGCTTGACCCATACATAGCAAAAAGATAAAAGACTCTCCATCATGAGAGTCGGACAACAAAGACAACCAGAGATAATGTCCCCGAAGGACAGCAAACACTGAAAACAACCATAAACCGGTCCCCGAAGGACCACTAAAGACAACAAACAGAAAACACACATTAAAAAAAAAAGAACCACTAAAACACCGTAACCATCACCAAAGGAAACCCATCCCTAATCCTCTGCCGGATCATCATCACCATCATCATCCTGAGCCTGCTGGAGGGCGCCAAAAGGATCAATGCCGTCCGGGTACATAAACCCATAGGCATTGGGGTCAGAGAAACGCGGGGCCGTGTACATGGGATCCTGAAGATTAAGATCCAGAAAGGCATCCCGGTCTTGCAGAGTGCGCTGGATGAAGTAGCCCTGATCGTGGAAGCGAGACTGGATGAGGGCGCCAAGTCCACGAGTGTGGGTCCGCATCTGCTCCTCCGCCTGGGCCATCCTCAGATCAAAGTGGTGCTGAGTAAGTGGCATATAGCGGCCCGTAGATGGAGGGGTAGATGCAGGGGCAGCAGGAGTGGAACTCGGTTGCTCTTGGGAAGAGGAAGCACGGGAAGAAGAGGCGCCAGCTAGGGTACGGAAAACAGCAAGAAATGAGGGGACCCCATCCGAGGAGTAGAGAGACAAGTCAACTTGTTTGGCCTCCATAAGCAAGGTGATGAAAGAGCCATAGTAGAGGTTCTGTTTCCCGGAAGGCAAGGTACGCCGGAATTGCAGAAGCAGAGTCTTTGGGAAGGAAAAACGCTTCCGGGCATAGAGATGATACATGAGGACAAGAGCATCACCGGTGATTGCGTCATAGTTCCCGCCCTTTGGGAACAGAGTGTGGCACACGATACGATGGAGTTCGTAGTAGAATGGCTCCAGCTGGGCTGAGAGGGCCGGAATGGCAGGAGGGTTGGGACCCTTACAGATGATACGGCAGAAGTCGTCGAAAGGAGACGCCGCCGATGAGGTGAGAGCACCCAAAAGAGGTAGCGCATCCCCTCTGTCCGGGACGCCCAAGATGGCCCCCACTTCCTTGGATGTGAGACGGAAGTGGCGGTCATTGACCATGGATTGGATGGCGGTAGGGTCGTCGTCATCCCCTCGCATGTTGCAGTAGAAAAGGCGGACGGCAGTAGAGTAGACAGGAATTTGCCGCCGAAGAAGGGAGGAGAGACCGGCATCGTCAAACAACGGGACGTGACCGGGGAAGAGGTTCCAGTTGATAGCCCGCCCTTTGAACACGTTCTGGTTGACGAAGTGCTGGAACCAAAGCTCAGCCGCCAAAGCGTTGGAGAAAACGCGTTGGTCAAAGCCGGAGGGTAGCGCCACCGGGACGAAAGGGTTGAAAGAGGAGGAAGAGGATCGGGGGCGCTTAGGGTTGGCCATGAAGAAGGATTTTGGGCTTTGGTGTGAGAGGAAGAAGTAGTAGTGGAGAAGAAGGAAGAAGGAGGGTTTTTAAGGAAGAGGGGGAATATGAAGAGTTGAGTTTAAAAAAGGGTGGGGAGGAGGGAACGGTTAAAGAGGGAGGGTGATGGGGTAGTTGAAAAGGTGATGGGGTGAATTGATGTGTGGAGTAAAAAGAGGAAAGAAAAGGGGAAGGTGATAAGAAGGGTAATTAAGAGGAGGGGAGTTGAGGAGATGGGTAGTTAATGAGGGATTTGATGGAAGAGAGGGAATAAAGGTAGGATGGAAGGAATAAAGATAAAAGAGTGGGCCCGCATATTAGTTCAGGAATCAAGTCCGCCGCCATCCGGCATGCCGGCGATATACCGACGTGTACCGACGGTATGCCGAAAAGTCGAAACAGAACATCATCCTGATTCGAAAAGCGGCATGCCGGCGGTATACCGTAGTGTACCGACGGTATGTCGAGAATCGAAACAGAACCAAATTCTGCTTCGAAAAACGGCATGCCGCCGGTATACCGCTGTCACGACCCGCACCCGCTAAAAGGGCACGTGACGCGACAACGCCCAGCCCTCACCGAAAAATCGGCGTGGAACGCTGTGGATTTTCTACTTCTAAACAATTTATATATATAACAAAAACCTGTCAAGTCCATGGTCAACTCCGAACGGAGGACAAGCAATGAATATATATACGAGTACTCAATCACGACTCTAAGATAACGAAGTAAAGACTAAAATGTAAAGACAACAAGACGATAAAATAATATATAACCTGCCAAGTCCAACACAAAGAATATATACAAGTCCAAGTCTCTAATACAGTCCATAGTAATAACAGACTCAAAAGTAGCTGGAGACAAAGTCCAGTATAAAAGAGCTACTCTAACTAAGCAAGGGGTAAGGTCTCGCCAGGCGGAGCTAAGCCCTGCTGGACCAAAGTCTCCAAGTCTATGCCCACTACGTCATCCGGACCGTAGTAGGTACTGTAGTCTCCCTCATCTGCATCTGTAATATTTTCAACATATCCTGTCAGGATGGAACGAGTACAATCCACTAACAACATTTCACAAGATATGACAAAAGCTATAATCTGTAAATAGAGAGTATATACAAGAAAATCATGGAATGTACATGTGAGAATCATGGCAAGGTAAGCTGTAAAACTAGAGCTAGAACAAGGCAAGTAAACTGATCATGGCATGTACAAGAATCAAGAATCATATATCTAGGTGTGTGAATACTAGCTACAACATGTGGCCGGCTTGGGTCTTGCACAAGGTCTACTGGCCTGGTTAATCATACGTGGAGTGTATGATTAACTCTCACAAGGTCTACAAGAGTAACAAGGTGGATAATGACCACATGTCTACACTAATACTCCCCGTCCCCGACTGGTAGAGTGGATCCAAACAAGACACGTCACGACGCGAGATTCTACGAGAAGGGAGCAAGTCTCCTCGAGAATCGGCGTCCATGTACTGCACAAGAACTACAAGGGGGCTTGCACAAGACATACCAAGACAACAAGGAATAACACCTCATGTCGGGATCCATGAATACCAACCCGTGTGACCAATGTGTCGAGAACAAGCATATCTACACTAAATACATGGATTATATCAGTCAGCATAAAATGGAAAAGTGTCAGAGAATGTACTCGCCTGAAATATGATATGGTATGTCAACCGGAGCAAATGCAGCGTCTCGAGGACCTATAGAGAACAAGACGTATCAATACTCAATCTAGGAAATAAAGTCAAATCAATTTAAATCCTATTAGGTCATTCTAGGTCAAGTCACGTCAAACTAGACTATACGAGGTCAACCTAAGTCATTTTAGGTCTATCTGGGTCATACTGGGTCAATGCAAGTCAAACGGAATCAATCTAGGTCAATTTGAGTCAACGGTTGACTTTTTGGTCAACCGGTCAACTCTGGTCAACCGGTCAACTCTAGGTCACTGGTGACTAACAGTTGACTTTCGGTCAACTGCACAAGTCTAATGGAATTTGGGACCAAATTGGATAAAGTGTTGACCCATAGTTGACTTTTAGTCCAAAAAGTCAACTGTGGTCAACCGGGTCCAAGACTAGGTTTAGACAGCTAATTCTACTCATTACCAACCTATACAACCCATATCCAAGTCCATCTTGGACTTGGAAACTCAAATCTCGGCCGTAGGCCAATTCCCTATTTTACCCTTTTTAAGGGTAAAATTCTACCCTCGGCGCTAGTCTAGATAGCCTACCTACGCTACTTATTTTGACCCGATCTCCCTAGGGTAGTAGGGTACTATCCTATAGGTTCGTTATCTACCAAAATACCTAAGTAAAGTGGACGTTTGGTCCACCTTACGGCCTATTGCAGAAATCTCGAATATTTCGAGATACTCACTGATACGGCGCGATACCGGCGCCCTATGACCCCGATTTCCATCCGGGAGCTCACCCGCAAAATCTAAATCACGTAACCTAGGTCCATGTCAAGTTTCGTCGCGATCCGACGCTCCGGGCTCAAATCCGCCCTCTAACTCGATTTCTACCAAAAACCTTCTCTATTGGTTTTTGATTCTAATCTTCTTGATTCTCGATTCTAATTTCCCTTCTTCTCAACTCCTCTAATCTCCCTCTTCTTCTCTTATTCCTCTTCTTAATCCTCCCTCCTATTCTTCTTTAATTTCTTTATTTCCTTAACTTCCCTCTCTAATTCTAAATCCTTAACTCTTCTAATTTCTTAAACTCTCTTTCCCTCTCTACTTCTAATTTCCTTTTCTAAACTTCTCTATATCAACATATATATATATATATATACCTATATATATATACTAGGTGGGGGTCTTATGGGGTGCTAGGGGGGTCAAATGGGGGGGGGAAAAACTGCTAGTTGCTGCTGCTACTGCTGCTTTGCAACTGCTGCTGCTGCTGCCCTGCATTGCAGCTGCTGCTGCTGCCCTGCATAGCTGCTGCTGCTGCTATGCTGCTGCAGCACCTACTGCTGCTGCTGCTGCTTCTTCTCCCTCTCTAAATCCTCTCCTCTCCTCTCTATCTATCTATCTATCTATCTATCTATCTATCTATCTATCTATATTTATCTATCTATCTATCTATCTTATATTTATATATATATCCTCTTCTTCCCTCTCTAATACACACATACACCCACACATATATATACCTATATATACACACATATATACATAGGTACACACACCTATACATATATATATACACACTCACATATACATATATATAGATACACACACATATACATATATATAGATACACACACATATACATATATATAGACACACACACATATACCACCACTCTCATCCTCTCCTCTACCACTCTCTACACACCCACACAAACACAACACCATCACCACTACTCTCTACTCTCACACACTCATAAATATGTATATATATATATATATATACAATAAAGAACCACAAACTAACCTAGAACTAGGTTTTAGGGAAAACCATAAAAATGGGGGCAAAGGGAAGAGGAAGATCCTCACTACATTTATTGTGAAGGAGGAAAATTGAATGAAGAAATAAATGAGGGTTTAATTATCATACCTAGTATAGGTTTTGAAGAGGAAGAAGAAGAACTTTGAAGAAGAAAATAAATGAAGTGGAGAGAGAGAAGGAGACTTGAGTGTGAAGGAAAAAGGGGGGGGGTTTTCTCCTATATGTGGCCGGCCACCTTAGGCCCCCCCTATTGGGTTTGGGTGGAGACCCAATAGGCCCCCAAACCCAATAGGTTAAGTTTGGGTTGTTTTGGTTTGGTTTGGAATGGGTTTGACTTGGTTTGGTTTACTAATGATCAATTAAGCCTCTAAAATGACTAATCAAGTCATGGAAAGTAGGTTAATAATTTCTAGCCTATTTTTTTGATGGTACATGGGCTAAGCCCAGCTAGTATGGGGGTTCCACTAGGGTCCAGGCTACCCGGGTCTCCAAATTGGGTCCGAATTGGATAAAATTCAAACCGACTCAAATAAATACCTAAAAATCATAAAAAAATCAAATAAAATTCCTAAAATATTAATAAACTTGAAAATGACAAAAATACCCCCAATTTGAAAAACTGGGGGTGACAAATCTACCCTCCTTAAAAAAAATTTCGTCCTCGAAATTCAAACGGTCGTACTCTTCTCTAGGTCAAGCACCCCACAATCAAGGTCTACTAAATTTTATCCTAAGTTATATAACATGTAACCCAGGAAATCAGAACACATGCATGGTTTTAAATCTCTACAGTATCGTGTTATTGCAGTCTTCCTTGGGGTTTCCTATTTAATCTAGCATGATCATCACATATGCAACTAAAGGTACTAAGAAGGCAATCAACAATCAATGGGCGAAAAGAACTGGTAAAAAGAAAGGGCAAGATCCTACCTCCTAGTCCAATGCGTGCGGGATCCTCAACTGCCATCGCAAAAACCCTGTCCTGGCGGGGTATATCCCGCTGCTGGTGGAGGACGTGATGCGGTGCCATAGGTGGCCTACCCTGTGCTCCCTGAGCTGCTACCGCTCCACGGGCTACCCTGCGAGGGTTCGTAGGACAATCTCTTAACAGATGTCCAGCCTCCCCGCAATAGAGGCACAAGCCCAGCCTCTTTCGGCAAACCTCCCAGACGTGACCAGGTCTCCTGCAGAAGTGGCAAGGAGCCCCATGCTGAGCCTGCCTCGGCGGAGTGTGCTGCACCTGCTGCTGGACCGGTGCTCTGGCCTGCACCTGCGGCTGGTGATGCTGGAACGACTGATGCAGAAGCTGAGGGCGCTTAGCAGGCCCTGCACTGCTACTGGCCCCAGAAAACACATCTCGATCCCTCTTCGGCTTCAAGCCCAAGTCCCTCTCTACCTTCCGAGCCTCTGCGTAAACCTCCGCATATGTCGCGTAGAAAGAAGGGATCTGGAACTTGATATCCCAAGCCAATCCCTCCCTGAAGCGCTCCGCTCGGATCACCGGGTCACTCACCATGTACTCGGCATATCGGCTCAGCCGGCCGAACTCCGCCGCGTACTCCTCTACGGTCATGCTGCCCTGCTGCAGGTTCTGGAACTGCCGCACCAGGCCAATCTTGTCCGTAGGGGAAAAGAACTTCTCTCTGAACAAGGTCCTGAACTCCGCCCAAGTATGGCCCTCTCCTGCAAGAGCCGGCTCATTCCGGAACCATGTCCGGGCAATATCTAACAACTGCAACCCAACCGCCTCGACCCTCAGGTCGGCTGCAAGACGGCAAGCCCCCATCTGGCGCTCGGTATCCTCGAGCCAATCATCAGCATAGATAATGCCCTCAGTCCCCTTGAAATCCCTCGGACCAAGCTTCTTGAAAGCATGGATATCCCCGATCTTCGGCTGCTGCTGCTGCTGAACCTCCCTCTGTGGAGCCTGACGCTCCACTGCCGCCATAGCCAATCTGTGCGCATCCTCCATGCCCTGGCGTATAACCTCTGTCTGCCTCGACTGAGCCTCGTGCTGAGCCTCGTGCTGAGCCTGCTGGGACTCAAGCACCTGGTGGAAGAACGCTAGCATCTGCCCCATATCTGTGGGCAGAGGAGGCAATGGAGGAATAGCTCCCATCATCACCGAAGGAGTCCCCTGCTGAGGAGGAAGAATACCCGCCGCAGCTCCCACTGTAGCCCCTGGCACTACGGGAAGAGTACCCGCAATGGCCCCAGGGATGGTCATAGAGGTAGCTGGAGGAGTACCCCCAAGAGCCCCAACAGAAGTCCCATCAGCCGGGGAAGTAACCGGAGCCTGTCCGCCAGAAGTGGCAGACCTCTCCGTCTCCCCGAGCCCCTCGCCAGGAGAATGAGTCATCAATATCCTGGAGACAAATTAAGAAGAAGATATCAATATGGCACATGAAGGCAATATCAAAGGAGGACAACTAGAAAGCAGTAAATCAATATCAAAGACGGTAAGCAAGATAAGCAAGGAAAGATCCTACTGTGATTGAGTACTCTTAGCCTATAGCCTATCCTAGATACGTACCGCAGGCTCGTAATAGCACTCTAAGTCGAGCGCCACTACGACATCGCACTAATTGCGACTTCAGGACCTGCATGGGCCACCACTAAAACGTGTCACGACCCGCACCCGCTAAAAGGGCACGTGACGCGACAACGCCCAGCCCTCACCGAAAAATCGGCGTGGAACGCTGTGGATTTTCTACTTCTAAACAATTTATATATATAACAAAAACCTGTCAAGTCCATGGTCAACTCCGAACGGAGGACAAGCAATGAATATATATACGAGTACTCAATCACGACTCTAAGATAACGAAGTAAAGACTGAAATGTAAAGACAACAAGACGATAAAATAATATATAACCTGCCAAGTCCAACACAAAGAATATATACAAGTCCAAGTCTCTAATACAGTCCATAGTAATAACAGACTCAAAAGTAGCTGGAGACAAAGTCCAGTATAAAAGAGCTACTCTAACTAAGCAAGGGGTAAGGTCTCGCCAGGCGGAGCTAAGCCCTGCTGGACCAAAGTCTCCAAGTCTATGCCCACTACGTCATCCGGACCGTAGTAGGTACTGTAGTCTCCCTCATCTGCATCTGTAATATTTTCAACATATCCTGTCAGGATGGAACGAGTACAATCCACTAACAACATTTCACAAGATATGACAAAAGCTATAATCTGTAAATAGAGAGTATATACAAGAAAATCATGGAATGTACATGTGAGAATCATGGCAAGGTAAGCTGTAAAACTAGAGCTAGAACAAGGCAAGTAAACTGATCATGGCATGTACAAGAATCAAGAATCATATATCTAGGTGTGTGAATACTAGCTACAACATGTGGCCGGCTTGGGTCTTGCACAAGGTCTACTGGCCTGGTTAATCATACGTGGAGTGTATGATTAACTCTCACAAGGTCTACAAGAGTAACAAGGTGGATAATGACCACATGTCTACACTAATACTCCCCGTCCCCGACTGGTAGAGTGGATCCAAACAAGACACGTCACGACGCGAGATTCTACGAGAAGGGAGCAAGTCTCCTCGAGAATCGGCGTCCATGTACTGCACAAGAACTACAAGGGGGCTTGCACAAGACATACCAAGACAACAAGGAATAACACCTCATGTCGGGATCCATGAATACCAACCCGTGTGACCAATGTGTCGAGAACAAGCATATCTACACTAAATACATGGATTATATCAGTCAGCATAAAATGGAAAAGTGTCAGAGAATGTACTCGCCTGAAATATGATATGGTATGTCAACCGGAGCAAATGCAGCGTCTCGAGGACCTATAGAGAACAAGACGTATCAATACTCAATCTAGGAAATAAAGTCAAATCAATTTAAATCCTATTAGGTCATTCTAGGTCAAGTCACGTCAAACTAGACTATACGAGGTCAACCTAAGTCATTTTAGGTCTATCTGGGTCATACTGGGTCAATGCAAGTCAAACGGAATCAATCTAGGTCAATTTGAGTCAACGGTTGACTTTTTGGTCAACCGGTCAACTCTGGTCAACCGGTCAACTCTAGGTCACTGGTGACTAACAGTTGACTTTCGGTCAACTGCACAAGTCTAATGGAATTTGGGACCAAATTGGGTAAAGTGTTGACCCATAGTTGACTTTTAGTCCAAAAAGTCAACTGTGGTCAACCGGGTCCAAGACTAGGTTTAGACAGCTAATTCTACTCATTACCAACCTATACAACCCATATCCAAGTCCATCTTGGACTTGGAAACTCAAATCTCGGCCGTAGGCCAATTCCCTATTTTACCCTTTTTAAGGGTAAAATTCTACCCTCGGCGCTAGTCTAGATAGCCTACCTACGCTACTTATTTTGACCCGATCTCCCTAGGGTAGTAGGGTACTATCCTATAGGTTCGTTATCTACCAAAATACCTAAGTAAAGTGGACGTTTGGTCCACCTTACGGCCTATTGCAGAAATCTCGAATATTTCGAGATACTCACTGATACGGCGCGATACCGGCGCCCTATGACCCCGATTTCCATCCGGGAGCTCACCCGCAAAATCTAAATCACGTAACCTAGGTCCATGTCAAGTTTCGTCGCGATCCGACGCTCCGGGCTCAAATCCGCCCTCTAACTCGATTTCTACCAAAAACCTTCTCTATTGGTTTTTGATTCTAATCTTCTTGATTCTCGATTCTAATTTCCCTTCTTCTCAACTCCTCTAATCTCCCTCTTCTTCTCTTATTCCTCTTCTTAATCCTCCCTCCTATTCTTCTTTAATTTCTTTATTTCCTTAACTTCCCTCTCTAATTCTAAATCCTTAACTCTTCTAATTTCTTAAACTCTCTTTCCCTCTCTACTTCTAATTTCCTTTTCTAAACTTCTCTATATCAACATATATATATATATATATATACCTATATATATATACTAGGTGGGGGTCTTATGGGGTGCTAGGGGGGGTCAAATGGGGGGGGGGGGGGGGGGAAACTGCTAGTTGCTGCTGCTACTGCTGCTTTGCAACTGCTGCTGCTGCTGCCCTGCATTGGAGCTGCTGCTGCTGCCCTGCATAGCTGCTGCTGCTGCTATGCTGCTGCTGCTGCTGCTTCTTCTCCCTCTCTAAATCCTCTCCTCTCCTCTCTATCTATCTATCTATCTATCTATCTATCTATATTTATCTATCTATCTATCTATCTTATATTTATATATATATCCTCTTCTTCCCTCTCTAATACACACATACACCCACACATATATATACCTATATATACACACATATATACATAGGTACACACACCTATACATATATATATACACACTCACATATACATATATATAGATACACACACATATACATATATATAGATACACACACATATACATATATATAGACACACACACATATACCACCACTCTCATCCTCTCCTCTACCACTCTCTACACACCCACACAAACACAACACCATCACCACTACTCTCTACTCTCACACACTCATAAATATATATATATATATATACAATAAAGAACCACAAACTAACCTAGAACTAGGTTTTAGGGAAAACCATAAAAATGGGGGCAAAGGGAAGAGGAAGATCCTCACTACATTTATTGTGAAGGAGGAAAATTGAATGAAGAAATAAATGAGGGTTTAATTATCATACCTAGTATAGGTTTTGAAGAGGAAGAAGAAGAACTTTGAAGAAGAAAATAAATGAAGTGGAGAGAGAGAAGGAGACTTGAGTGTGAAGGAAAAAGGGGGGGGGGTTTTCTCCTATATGTGGCCGGCCACCTTAGGCCCCCCCCTATTGGGTTTGGGTGGAGACCCAATAGGCCCCCAAACCCAATAGGTTAAGTTTGGGTTGTTTTGGTTTGGTTTGGAATGGGTTTGACTTGGTTTGGTTTACTAATGATCAATTAAGCCTCTAAAATGACTAATCAAGTCATGGAAAGTAGGTTAATAATTTCTAGCCTATTTTTTTGATGGTACA
The DNA here is from genome assembly GCA_029216955.1 of Iris pallida. Classification (NCBI taxonomy): domain Eukaryota; kingdom Viridiplantae; phylum Streptophyta; class Magnoliopsida; order Asparagales; family Iridaceae; genus Iris; species Iris pallida. The sequence continues at coordinate 4,817,091 of JANAVB010033818.1, forward strand.
TGGGCTAAGCCCAGCTAGTATGGGGGTTCCACTAGGGTCCAGGCTACCCGGGTCTCCAAATTGGGTCCGAATTGGATAAAATTCAAACCGACTCAAATAAATTCCTAAAAATCATAAAAAAATCAAATAAAATTCCTAAAATATTAATAAACTTGAAAATGACAAAAATACCCCCAATTTGAAAAACTGGGGGTGACAACCGCAGTATACCGTCGGTGTGCCGGACTAAAAGAAAGGTTATGGCTCAAAGGATAAAATGCCTAGTTCACGGCAAAGGAAAGAGAAGCGGTCTTCCGGGAGAGGCTTAGTGAAGATATCGGCTAGTTGATAAGTAGTATCAATAAATTTAAGACGGATATCTCCTTTTTGCTGATGGTCACAAAAAAAATGGTGTCTAATTTCTATGTGCTTCGTGCGTGAGTGACAAATAGGGTTTTTCGTGAGATTGATAGAGCTAGTGTTATCACATTTAATAGAGGTACAAGAATGAGAAATACCATAATCTAAAAGTGTTTGTGACATCCAAAGAATTTGTGCACAACAACAACCAGCCGCAATATATTCTGCCTCAGTGGTGGAAAGAGCAACAGAGTTTTGCTTCTTACTAAACCACGATACCAAGGACTTCCCGAGGAATTGACATGTGCCACTAGTGCTTTTTCGGTCAATCTTGCATCCGGCAAAATCCGCATCCGAAAAGCCGTGAAGCTCAAAGGATGAGGATTTCGGATACCAAAGACCCATGTTAATGGTGCCTTTGAGATAACAAAAAATGCGCTTAACGGCGCTCAAATGTGATTCCTTTGGATTGGCTTGATATCGTGCACACAAGCAAACACTAAACATGATATCCGGACGGCTAGCCGATAAATAAAGTAAGCTACCGATCATACCTCTATACTTACGAATGTCGACCGATGTGCCATCGTCATCATTGTCAAGCTTGGTCGTTGTAGCCATAGGGGTCCTCATTGATTTGGATGAGTCAAGGTCGAAACGCTTGAGGAGGTCCTTTGTATATTTTGCTTGATTGATAAAGGTTCCTTTAGGCCCTTGTTTGATTTGTAACCCCAAGAAGAAGGAGAGTTCACCCATCATACTAATTTCAAACTCTTCCTGCATAACTTTGGCAAATTCTACACAAAGAGTGTTGTTAGTAGAACCAAAATAATATCATCAACATAAATTTGAACCAATAAGAGAGTCCCATCATGATTTAATAAAAAGTGTAGTGTCAACTTTTCCCTTTGAAAAATTGTGAGAGACAAGAAAAGAGCTAAGACGCTCATACCAAGCACGAGGAGCTTGTTTGAGGCCATAAAGGGCTTTATGGAGTTTGAAAACGTGGTTAGGAAATTGAAAATCTTCAAAACCGGGAGGTTGTTTAACATAAACTTCCTCCTTAATAATACCATTAAGAAAAGCACTCTTAACATCCATTTGAAATAGCTTAAAGTCATTAAAACAAGCAAATGCATAAAGCATACGAATGGATTCAAGTCGTGCAACCGGAGCATAGGTTTCGTCGTAGTCAATGCCTTCCTCTTGGTTATAGCCTTGAGCAACCAATCGGGCTTTGTTACGAGTCACTAACCCATCTTCATTTAGCTTGTTGCGAAACACCCATTTAGTTCCAATAATGGGATGATTGCTAGATTTTGGAACAAGTTCCCAAACCTTGCTTCGCTCAAATTGATTAAGCTCCTCTTGCATAGCTATCATCCAAAATTCATCAAGAAAAGCATCATTAACATTTTTAGGCTCTATTTGAGAGATAAAAGCCACATTGGCACAAAGATCACGTGTGGCGGATCTTGTACTAACACTTGAGGAAGGATCCCCAATGATAAGCTCCTTAGGATGATTGGTGACAAATCTCCATTCTCTTGGGAGATCCTTTGGAGGAGGCTCGAGAGGAGGAGACTCTTTTGATGGGGTCACAACTTCATTGTTAGATGAAGAAGGACGATCCTCAATAGAGGAGTTCTCCAATCCAAACGAGATGTCATCAATATCCTCGGAAGAGGAGAATGTAGAAGAGTTGAGCTCATTAAAAGAGACATTGATTGACTCTTCGACAACAAGACTTCTTTTATTAAAAACACGAAAACCTTTGCTATGAGTAGAGTATCCAAGGAATATTCCTTCATAGGCTTTTTCTTCAAACTTGCCTAGGTTATCCTTGGTATTCAAAATAAAACAATTGCAACCAAAAACCTTGAAATATTCAATAGAAGGAATTTTGTTAAACCAAAGCTCATAAGGAGTCTTCTTAGTAATAGGTCTAATTAAGACCCTATTAATAACATGACACGCCGTATTAACGGCTTCCGCCCAAAAATATTGGGGGAGCTTGTATTGGTTTAACATGACTCGGGCCATATCGCCAAGGGTTCTATTCTTTCTCTCCACAACACCATTTTGTTGAGGAGTACGGGGACAAGCAAAATCATGTCCAAAACCATTCTTTTCACAAAAACTCTTGAAATCAACATTATCAAATTCACCTCCATGATCACTCCTAATTTTGTTAATGGAAAAACCTTTCTCATTTTGAACACGTTTACAAAAAGCAACAAATTCACGAAAGGTATCACTTTTGCAAGCAAGAAAAATAACCCAAGTAAATCTCGAAAAATCATCAACTAAAACAAAAGCATAAAGTTTGCCACCAAGACTAGCTACTCTACTAGGCCCAAAGAGATCCATATGAATAAGTTGGAGGGGTCTAGAGGTACTCACAGAGTTGATGGATTTGAAGGATGACTTGGTCAACTTACTTTTCTCGCATTCTTCACATACCATATCCTTTTTGAAAGGGATGCTAGGAAGTCCTCGTACAAGCTTCTTGGAGGCGAGGCGAGAGATGGTATCCATGTTGGCGTGTCCAAGCCTCATGTGCCAAAGCCAACTCTCATCGTTCTTTACAACTAGGCACCTGTCATTGTTAGTACCTTCAACAAGATAAAGAACATAAATATTGTTTTCTCTAATGTCTTCATACACAATAGTTCCATTGGAGCTATCGGTAATGTAGCATTTGAGTTTAACAAACTTGATATCATAACCATTATCGGTAAGGTGGCTAATACTTAAAAGATTATGTTTGAGATTAGTAACAAGACAAACATTATTAATACAAGGGTAAGGAGGAGAACCGATATTACCATTTCCAATAATATAACCTTTAAGATTGTTACCGAAGGAGACGTGTCCTTCTTTCTTCATCGATAGCGTTGTAAAAAGTGAAGCATCACCGGTCATGTGCCGTGAACAACCGCTATCGAGAATCCATTTGCTTCTAGCATGAGAAGGATTCGTCACCTACAACATAAGTTGAAGACAACATTTTGGTACCCATGATCTTATGG